>PVLA01005598.1:0-142516 GCA_004027455.1 Hydrochoerus hydrochaeris
TCTACCCTTTACATGCTTTGGTTTCTCTTTAAATAAAAAAAATTTAAAAACAGGTAAAAGAATGAAAAAAAGATGGAGTTAATAACTTCAACATGGGAATTGTTCCTTAAAATGTACTACAGATGTGGAAAGAGAACTTTACATCAGAGTTCTAATAAAGTGAGTCTTACAATAATATATTCAATCAGATAAGTGTAAGTATTTCAAAGTATTACCTCTCTCTGTGTATATGATGAAAATGCACATAATACAAAGAAAGTATGATGGGCAAAGTCTATAAAATTCAAGTAGATATAAAACTAAGTTTCATATTTTCTAAATTTCCAGATAATAAATATTTAGGATGAGGGTTACAAACATTTCTTGTTACTATGATATCTGCATTTTATTTCTTTGTTGGTTTGGTTTTGGCTTTTTGAGATGTGGTCTCACTATGTAGTTCAGGCTGGCCTTGAGCTTACAATGTAGCCCAGGTTGGACTCAAACTTGCAGCAGTTCTGCTGCCTCATCCTCCCTACTGCTGTGATTATAGGCATGGGCCACAGTGCCTGGCAATGTCTGCATATTTTAAAACCAGTACCCAAAAGAAGAAAGGTATTAGCTTGCTAAAAAGAAAAATAAGGATTTTCAAACAAAGTAACTATAGATGTCAGATGTAGTTTTGAGTTGTTAAGATCATGAGACTAATAAAAATCACAGCATACTGACTTATTTTTTATTGTGTTAAGAATTTTGGAATGATCTCAAATTATATTGGCATATGTTACTTCGATTGTCCTTTCCCTTCCCAGTGGTGGCAGTCACCAACTCAGGTTTAATATAAAATACATAATTATACATACATGTTTGTTGCTGTTTTGCTTTTGCTTTACTGAAGACTGAGTTTGGGTGTTCACATATGCTAGGCAAAAAGTTCTACATTGAGCTGCAGCCCTGAAAGCATAATATTCTGGGTATTAATATACTCAATTATATAAATGTTTAAAGAGTACCTGTGAATAAGGCTCTATGTTAGAGATGACAAAGATGATCTACAATGTAGTTAGCAGATAGATCAAACACAACTAACTCTAGCAAAAAACACATTTTAATACATGCTTTAATATAGGATCCAAAGAACAATGAAATAGGCAAACATTCTTTTTTACTATGAAGTCAAAAGGATCTTGTGAACCTGAGAGTATTTTTAGGAGAGAAATGAAACATATTTTTGATAAATGTTTATGAGAACATTAGAAAACTAAAATGTTCAGCGAATTTCCCTCTTTGTTCAATAACTATTATTTCTCCTACTAAATTTTCAAATATTACAAGCCATTATCAAATGCCACAAAGAAAGATTTTTGTTCTACTTTTTTGAAATGTATTTGTTTATCTTTTCACCAGATTACTTGATCGTTACTATTACTCTCAATCCAGGTAATAGTAGGAAAAGTCTCTATTCATAATCGCACATGCTTTTGTCTCTCTCCCTGTTAAGGAGCATTGGACAGTGAGTATTTGTTGTTGCCATCCCAGGAGTACTGTTTCAATTATTATTTTGGGTAAAGCAGTAAACTTTGGAGTCTGAGTTCTCTTATTTCTAAAATAGGAAAGAAGGTTTTCTTGTCATCGCCTTCTGCTATTTTAAGGTTTAAGTGAGTTCATTTGAGGGGTGAGAATTTTCCTTTGTATATCTGCTTGGAAGACAGGCACCAGTAAGATGGAGGAAATTAAGGTGCCCATACAGAGGTAATCTGGCTTCTTTCCCGGTGTCAAGTGCCAAAAACTATGTATTATTTTGAAACTGACAGAACCATTACATATTAAGGATGTTTTGTAGAGAATTTAAATTAAGCTCTCCTTCTAACTGTATAATTACATTCATTCACTAATTATTTCATTGATTCTCTCACTTAGGAAATATTTCTTGATATGTAAGTTGGGCCATGACATGGTATTAGGCACTGAGAATACAAAGAGGAATGATATGCAAGATACTGACTTGTGCTTGTAGCTGAATTATCATTTTACATCTGAGAAAGTTTACTGTGTAGATAATAGCTTTGAAACGATTCTTAGAGGATATATTCCAGGAAGAAAATAAATTCATTGAGGAGTTATAAAATAGAGAAAACTAGGTTATCTAAAAATTCAGTGAAATCTATTTTCATCCAAATAAGGAAAGAATAAAAAATTTCATATATGCACAAAAATATGGAAGAACAATTTCAGAAAACCAGTATGAGGATGAGAAAGAGGAGTAGAACAGAAGAGGAGAGAGCATGTTGAGTCCTTATGTTTGGGGGAACATATTAGCACCAGAAATGTTACACACTGATGGAGAAAATTAACATAGTCTTGACCTTATAAAAATGTCTGGCATTATATTTTAAGTAGAAATGAAGAGTATGTAGAACCAATAGGTGCCAACAAAGTGAAAGTAGGAAGCAAAAGCATAAAAATAAATTTTTTTAATAATTGAAGAAAATATAACATTTAAATTCACTGATTAAAAGTGAGCAAAACTGTACTTAAATATGGTATCCAGGGCAAAGGATTTTAGCTCAGTGGCACAAGTGCTTGCCTGCCAAGTGTGAGGTCTTGAGTTTGATCTCGGTTCCAGTAAAATAAAAGAAAGAAAGAAAGAAAGAAAGAAAGAAAGAAAGAAAGAAAGAAGGAAGGAAAGGGAAGGGAAGGGAAAGAAAGGACTATATCCAGCAATGTGTTAGATACCAAGACACATGTAGATGCAGAAAACTTGAAAATAATGGGATAGAAAAACACTTTCGAGGGAACTCTGAGGCCTTTTCTTAGAGTAAAATGAAAAAGCAAACATAAAATAAAGCTTCAAAGGAAACAAAGAGGAACAAAATATCTAGAATATATAGAGACCAGCGATATGATTATTGGGAAAGCAGATTAAAAGGAAGGACAACAAATAAATAAGAGAGCAATGCTATGGGGGCAGTAGGGAAATTTTGGAGAGTTAGGGAATGTTCTGTGTTTTTTTGGTCTAGTATTTTGATGGACAGGTATCCTGCCAACTACTTAGAAGAGCTAGATGAATTCCTGAATAAGAGAAAGGAATTTGGTTCATGGACTCTACTTTGTTTTTGTGATCTTAGGGGACCAACTTAATCTAAAATTCCGGTTCCTTTCTCTATAGATGGCCACAAAGACCTATATTATTGGGCTGATACGAGGGATGGAATACAATATCATGTGTCAACTGTTTAGAATGGTGTTTGCCTTGTGCAACTTTCCAGAGAGGACGGTGTTGGGAACATTTTCAGGTCTATTTCATCATTCTCATAATGTCTTTTGTCTTTCTACCCACTTCACAGGACACATAATTCTGAACCATAATTGTGTATCTTCAAGTTGTCTTGACTTTTTCTCATTGTTTTAGCAATTTGTAGTTGCAGAAAAGGATAAGAAATGCCAAATTTATTTCTGAAACACTTTTTTTTTCCTTTTCCTAGTCTGAATATTTTTAAATCTGCTTCCTATGTCTTCCCAAAACATTTACTATAACTTATGTTAACTCTGGTTGCTGGTGCAGCACCGTTGACCTTGCAATCTGCTTATGGAATTCCTTCTTCAATTCGGGAAAAAGTGAATTACATTTTTTTATTATTGCCTTGGTTCCATTTTTATCTAATTTCTTTCATGTCCCAATACATCTACTACTCTTTAAAAATTTCTTGAGTGATATAGGACAATCTGATGTTTGTATATAAACGACTGTCCATGTGAACTCCACTGTATTAATTATGTTATTCTGTATGTTCATGGTTGGCTTTGATTATTTCAAATGTGCCCTTTGAAATTTTAATCATGTCTCTAAAAACATTGCCTTTCTTCTCTGAGAAACACTTTTGCTAACTTTCTTTAACACTGGAATTTTAAAAATAAATGTTAATTTCACTGTATGAATATTGAAAAAGAAACTGAATGCATGCGAATTTAGATTTATTTTAGAATAAATCTTAATATTAAATTTTGTATATTATTGAAATTTTGCCCATTTCTCTGCATTTAACAAAATACAGTTTAGAGCACAAGAGTGCATGCTACTTTGATAAGATTCTTTCTGTCAGATTACAATGTTACTTTTATTTTTCTCCTTTTTTTTCTTGCTTTCTCTGTATGTTCTTTATTTTTGTGTGTTACACTCTGTTGGAAAGAATGACTTTTTGAAAGTGGTTTTCTTTCAGTCTCAAAATTGTGTGTAATCTCTATTCAGTCATTTTCAATGTTGAATAACAGTGTATATTTAAGTCTGTCTATACTAGACCCTTCTATAACATTGAATTTTAGATGCAGGTACTGTTTTTATATTACTGAATAATTTTATGCTACACTTTTTTCAAGAATAAAATATTACTTCTTCAAGGCTCAGCCCTGGTGTTACCTACTCTTATCTTGCTTCCTATTTGATAAAGTATCTAATTTCCCTGTCTGGGTTTAAATCAATACTTCTCTGAATCCTTTGCAGGTATTTTTTCTACCATGTTCTTCATTGGTACTATAATTACTAATTTACATATGTGGCTCCCCAGTCAGTGGTCAACTTGCTAAGAACCATTTAGTTTTATATTTATGGGTATAGTATCATGCACCATATAAAATCAAATATCAGTAATATTTAGTGAATAAATGAAAATATAAATGAATGCATAATGTCTGTGTCAACTATGCAACTATACTTTTGGAACCTTATATGAGTTTGATTATTTTAAAAACTGTAAGAAATAAGTGGTTAAATAAACATTTTATATGATCATTTTTCAGTTTCTGAAAATTCTTTATATCCTGTATAACATCAACATTAATAATTATCTGGTGACTGAAAATAAGAGCTTGAAATATACAGCCTTTGCACTTAAAGGGCATTCAATTACTGAACTGTGGGTGTCTTTAACATTCAGTAAGTATTTACAATATGGTTAACACTGATACACAGCATATCCTCTCAGAAAGGATTTGGAGATGTTATCATAATCCTTGGAAATTGCTGTAATATTGATCAGGTCTACAATGCTGATATAAGTTCCAGTGTGTAAACACCTCCACACATATTTAAGTTACTCATATTCTTCAATTCTCTAATCCTTAGTTTTAGGATTTTCCCAATAAAAGACCATCCATAGTTTGGTTCTGAATCCATTTGTTTCTAAATTAACTGATTTTGCTTCCTAGGTGCAAGATATATCGCTGGGCACTGTGAAGGAGCCCTGTGAACTTAAACTACAAGAAGTTTTATACTGCTGAATACAAGGCCACATAATCCTGATATCTGATTAACAGTGACGTGACAAAGTAACTTACATCAATTGTTAGCATATGTTTACTCTGACTGAAACTTTCTCTTTTATCCTACAGGAGAGGTAGAATATGGAGGGAAAAAAATCCAAATGATTCAGATTTGGATTTAATGTGTTAAACTCATTTTTTAAACTGAGCTGCTTTACAAATGAGGTGTTTTGTAAGCAAATCAAGCATGACGTTTGTGTTCTTCAATACCCCATACTCTAGTTTCAGACACAGTGCAGCTGCTGCTGATGCCACTTTACCGAGAACTCCCTTTGTAAAGTAATTGGTGTCATGGATACAGTTTATAACTTCTGGCATTAAACTTGTTGATAATGTCCTACTTTACTCCCAAGGTAACTAAACTCCTTGATTCCTAGAATGGGTCCAAATGGTGACACTAAGTTTCAAATTTATGTCTGTCAAAAGTGATAGAAAATTTTCATCAGGACAATTTCATCTCAAATGTAAATAATAGCACTGAAACTTCAAATGTCCAGTTCAAACCTGAGCAAAAGTATATGCACAAATATATATATATATATATATATATATATATATTTGTGCATATAATAGAGGAAAACTGACTAGCCCATGCCCAAATCATACTTATTATGGAAGTTACTTTTTAATAGAATATAAAAATGAGAATGTATGATTAAAATTTAAATAAATGAACAAAAGTGTTTTCTCATCCAAACTTTCCAAATTCCCAATTAACTACAGAGTATCATGTGACACCTTCCCTTCCCTACTCCTCTCTGCCAAATTGTAAGACTTTGAAATTCTACTCTCCTGAAAGAAGGCAGAGATACTCTTTGCTTGCATGCTTCCTTAGTTAGGTAAGAGGGGCTTTTCTTTCTCTTGTTTACATCCTGAAGCTTGACTATACAGGGAGGCTGTAGAATTTTCAGTGTTTTGCCTTAAAAACTTCCTCACATACGCCTTCTGATGCCAGTTTGGATTTTTTTAAATAATAAAAGTATGTAACAATGTTTCAAATCACATAGCTGTTGATATGTTAAATGTGGAAATCTCTTTTACCTGATTTTCCTTCTTCCTAATATCTCACCTAGCACATTTTGACTCAAAAGATCAAACTGTTTCCATGTAACTTGACTACATCCTAGAACAATGTTTAAAAATACTGGGAGACAAACAAATACATACACCGTTTGACATCAAAAGTTCACAACGTTTGGCAACAACATTTACCAGGCATGAAATGCAGTGGGAAAATACTACCAGTAATGAAGAGAAAAATCCACTAGTCCAAAGCAACCCTGAAGTAGCAAGCAATGACATTAAAATAACTATTATAATTGCATTCCATATGTTTGAAAAGTTTAGTGGAGACCTGGGAGATACATAATTACCCAGACTGAACTCTTGAAATTAAGAACTGCAATATCTAGATTAGAAGGACACTGAATAGAATTCATAAATTAGACATCAGAAGGGAAATATCAGTGAATTTGAAGATATGATAAAAGAAACTGTGTAAAATATAACAGGAGGTTTCAAAACTACAAAATAATTCAACAGAGCAGCACTGAACTGTGGGCAGACTTCAAGTAGTTGACTGTATGTGTAATTGGATTTCTAGAAATAGGAAAGGCAGAACAAACATTCCAAGAAATAATGGCTGTATGTTTCCAAAATTGTTGAAAGCTGTATTTATATACATTCTTAAACACAATGAATCCTGAGTAGAAATACAGTATAAACTATACCAAAATGCACAAAAATGAAATTTCTCAACATTAGTGATGGAGAGAGAATCGTAAAACAGCAGGAGAGAGAAAAAAAGACATAAAAACAATGCAAATCTATGGAGCAACTGAAAAAAGTCCAAGAGGAAATAGTCAAATTTAATTAGTTAAATTTAATTATATTTAAAGATTTCAATATCATCTCTGTTTTTGATATAGAAAGCCAGAAAGAATGTAGAAGAGTTGAAAAATGCTATCAATCAATATGACATAGTCAACGGTCATCAATAAAGAGCAAAAGAATATACATTATGTCTATGTATACATAGAATATTTAGCAAACTGGGCCAGAGTCTATATCACAAAACAAGTTAAAGTATATTTACAAAGTTATCTAAAAGATTCCAAAATCTTGAGCAATAAATAACAGGCTTCTAAATAATTTGAGGTTCAAGGAAGAAATAAAAATTGAATCAAAATTATTTTGAATTAAATGAAAGGATAGCATATCAAAATTAAGTGATACACATAATAAAACTGGAAAAATGATGCAAAAATTAACTCCAAACTAACAGAAGGAAAAAAAAAACACAATAAAAGTTTTAGTAAGATTTCATTGAAATAGGAAAAGAAAAAGTAGTGAAAGCAAAAGCAATTTCATTGAGAAGACCAAGAAATTGATAAAAAAAAGTCATTACCAAAAAAGAGATAGAACATAAACTATTTATCAAAAATAAGACAATTTACTTAGGTTTAAATTATTCAAGTATAAAAGGATAACTTTATAGGAACAAATTTAACATTTTGGATGAAATGGACAAGTTCCATGTAAAACATAAATCATTCCAGAAGAAATAACTTGAATAGTCTTATATGTGTTAAATAAATTGTAGTAAAAATCTTCCACAAGTAAAAGTCCAGGTTCCGATGCCTTAGGGCTGCATTTCACAAAAAATTATTGATGAAATAATACAGTTTTAGATGAGCTCTTTCAAAACACTTAAGAAGTTGAGATAATACTTCTCAACTCATAGGCTATTTACAAAATGAAAGATAGATTATAAGGAAAGAAACCACAAATCATTGTTTCTCATGTGAATAGAGGCAACAGTTAAAAAATTTAAACAAATTAAATGTAACATTTTATAAGTAGGATAATAAATAATCATTAAATAGGATATAGGTCAAAATAGTGTTGGTTTAACATCTGAAAATCAATCCATATAATTTATTAATCAATTAAAATCTTTATATCAGTAAATGCCAAAAATTTTTCACAAAATCTAGTGCTTATTCATGATAAAAATCTGTCCTCAAACTATGACTACAAGGGACTATTCTCAATCTGCTTGAAATCATTCACACAAACATCTGATATTATTATAGAGAAATATTGGATGATTTTATCACTTAGATTAGGAATAAGATAATATTTCCACTTTAATTATTATGGTTCAGCACTGTTTTATGGTTTCTAGCCAATGTAATGAAGAAAAAGAAATAGGAAAGCTAGATTGTACAGAAGAATGAATATTCACAGATGCTGTAATTATTGATATAGTCTTTAAAAAATCTTTAAAAAATCTACCAAAAAAGCTACTAGAAATAATAGGTATATCAATGTTGTATGATGTAAGATCAACACACAAAAATAAACTATATGTCAGTATATTAGCAGAAGCATATATTGAAGTTAAAAATATTGCCATTCTTAACAGTAAAAAAGTGAAACTTCTGGCATATATATATATATATATATTTTAAATAAAGGGAGCAAGAAAGACCTAAAAGGAGAAATAAAACATGGAAGTATGCAAGAATCTCACTGTTACTGTAACATCATATCTCTTTAATTACCTGTAAATACAATGCAATTCCAGTCAAGACTCTAGAAGACTTTCTTTTTTTTAGAAACTGAGAGCTGATTATAGAATTCATATGGAAATGAAAGGAACTTATGGTTGCTGAACAACTTTGGAAAAAGAACAGAGCTGAGGGTGAAGCTCCATGGAGGAGTGTTTGGCAAGAGTGAAACACTGAGTTGAATCCCGAGCACTGCCAAAAAGGAAGAATTTTAAAAGAATTAAAATAGAATACAGTTGGTAGACCTCAATTACATACTGTTAAGATTTACTGTAAAATAGTAATGAAGAAAGCATAGAATTGATGTCAAGATAAACATACTTCAAAAGAACAGAATAGAGAATCCAGAAATAATCTCAAACATAGCTGACTAATTCATTTTAAATAAAAATGCAAAGGCAGTCCATTAGAAAATGAGCAATATTTTCACCAAAAGATTCTGGAGCAATAAGATATACATATGTAAAATATCCATATGTGTAGGCAAAACAATAGCAACAAAACAACTTTAATCCACATTGAGAATCAAATTTTAAAAAAGAATGCTTCAAAATGGATTGCAGCACTACATGTAAAACCTAAAACTTTGAAACTTTCAAAAGAAGGCATAGAAGAAAAAAAAAATGTTTTTGAGACAATTTCAGCTTTGCTGTGTAATTCAGGCTGGTTTTGAACTCACTGTGTAGTCCAGGTGGGCCTCAAAATTGCAACAATCTTCCTGACTCTGTTTCTTACATGCTGAGATTATAGTTGTGTATCATCATGCTTGACTAGAAGAAAAATTTTGCAATTTGGAATTAGGCAAAGATATCTTAGATAAAGTCACTAAAGCAAAATACGTATTGAAAACATCAAAGCACTGGATTTCATCAAAATGAAAAACTCTGGCATTGGTTCTATTAAGAAAATGAATGAAGGTTGGGTGTGGTAACACACACTTGTAATCACAGCATTTAAGAAGCTGAAGCAGGATGATTGCTGTGAGTTCAAGGCCAGCCTGGGCTATATTGTACATTCAAGGCTAGCCTGAACTACACAGTGAAACCCTGTCTCAAAAAGATGAAAAAAAGTAAAAAGAATGAAAAGTCAAGCTAAGCCCTAGGAGAACCAAGGGTGTTTACCAAGGGTGTTTTCAATAAAAGACTATATTCAGTATATATGAAAAACCTTTAATGCCCAATAGTAAGGAGGATAAAAATCGGTAAATATTGGTGTCTTAGTTACTTTTTCATTGCTACGACAAACACCCAATAAGCAAAGTTAAAGAAGTAAAGATTTACTTAGCTCGGTTTGTAGAAGTTTCAATCTATAATAGACTGGATCCAAAGGAGGGGAGAAATGGCAGGAAGGCATCAAAGAAGACACAGCTTATGGTTAGCAGAAGGCAGCAAAGCAGCGAAGTAGCAAAGAAGCAGCAAGCAGCAGCCCTCTTTCTGTGCCTTATCTTTTATCCAGGTTACACACTCTAAGGAAAGGGAGGGCTTCTCCATTATCCACTCCCAGAACTATGCCAAACCAGTCAGTAGACTAAGTTAGTCATCACACACCCTTGATCTCAGCATCTCACACTGCAGATCCAACCATCTCTGAAAAACACCACCTATGACCACATGAGGCTTTTAGGGCACATCTAAGCACAAACCATAACAATTTCCACATTATTTGAATGAGTACTTCACCAAAGAAGATGATACAGGTGGCAAAAATATGAAAAGACCTTTGATATCAGTGTTTAGAGAAGTGACAGTAAGATTATATGAACTTAATAGAATGGCCTGAATTAAAAACAGGCTGATCTTATCAAATATTGCCCAGAATTTGGTAGAAATGCACTTTGGAAATAGTTTGACAGTTTCGTAAAAAGTTAAAATACATATTTGCTACCCATTCCTCTCCTAGGAAAAGAGTACATATGTCTAAATATCTCCATGAGGTTTTTGTTTTTAAGCTTTATCTATAATGGGCACAAATTAGAAATAACCCAAATGTCCACCAACAGGTAAATGGATAAACAAATTATACTATATTCATATAATAAATAGAACACTACTCAGCCATAAAATGATTTGAACTATTCATAAGTACAAAAATGTTTATGAACATGGGTGAGTCTTGAAATAGTTATGCTAAACTGTTGAAACAAAGCAAGAAAGAGTGATAGGGAACCTCTGGCACTCATGCCATAGCCAGCTGTCTCCAATTATTGAAAGCTGTAAAAGTTTCACCATCACTGGCATATACAGTATATGCCATACCATATAACTCCATTTATTTAAAATTCTAAAATTATAGTTAGCAAGTCAAACATTGTTTGACTCCAATGTTTCATTTATAAAATTTATTTTAGATAGTGGTGATTTCTATAACTTCTTTATAAAGAAATAAATAATGCCTATCATTATTTGTAATATTATGGGAACTAATTATGTGGGATTTTGGAACATTTTTAATCTAGCTTGAAGAGTACTAGGTCATTTAGAAATCTTGATCCAAAATTAAGGAAGGTAAAGTCAGAAACAGAGCTTTCTTTTTGATTTTCTTACTAAGATACTTTTTTATTATGGTTTTTAAGTGGCATAAAATATCCAATAAAATTTATATAAGAAATGGTATAGAATATGACTTCATGGGGCTGTTTGAAGTTCAAAAGTTTTTATCCCTTTCTTTTCTGAAGGAAGCACAGTGAAGAAAACATGACCTCCTTAGTCTCTCCATTTGTGAACCACTTAATGAATAAAGTGCTTGTGGGAACTCGTGTAAATCCTCTGAAGTTACAGGGCCTGGTCTAGGAGGGACCATGTTCTAACAATGGAAAACTTCCCTGAAGGTGTTTGCACACTGAGAATTCATTCATTTTTTACATCAGTCTCTATCATACCTAAACTACTTTAAGCCAGACATCATGATATTTTAATGAAGAACAACTTTTAGTTTATCATGATTGATGACTTCCTTGAATCCCTCAACATATCCTAATACCAAGTTGTTAAGAATCCAGTGAGGTGTCTGCTACCAGAAACCTCAAAGAGGGCACCTTGGCATATGGTCAGTAGCAGCATCTGCTTTTTGATGAGGCCACTGTATATTAAGTTGCTTATTGAAATCACTCTAAAAAAATCATCTTGGTCTATAACCTCTTTTTTGTCTCACTGTGAGGTTTTTCAAATATTTTCATCAGTATAAATTGATTTGTGTATTTGTTTCTTTATTTTGAGCCTATAATTTCTTTCAAAAGCATCTTGGTAAGCAGTAAGTCTGAAGGAAGGTAGGCAAGCATTGTCAGTGAAGATGAACACAACAAAACATGTTTTTTGAAAATACCTAACATGGAAAAAAAAAACTACCATAGGAATGGGAGTATAGCTCACAAATAAAATGTTCATGCTGCATCCTCAATATCCAATTCAGAGGAGTGATCATTACCATATTTAAATTCTAAACATAGTCTCAAACTTAAAAAGGCATTTTGGTAACAGATAGTTGTTGGGTAGAAAGAAAACTCTCTCTATGGTTTTCTGAATCATAATTTTAATAGCATGAAAATTCCCTTAATTTAGGTTTAAGAAATAATGCCATCATTGTGTCAAAATAGATAGATTTGGTTAAATAATCTTCATGAAAAATTAGTCTTGAGCCAGCCATGGCAGTGAAACTTAATCTCACTATTTACTCATTGAAAGTTGCTATCCATGAGATTATATGTTTTAAAACTGCTAAAGGGAAAGAAAGCAAATGGTTGCTATTCACAGGAAAGATGTTTTCCTCCTCTTTTTAAAAACAAGTTTCAGTTTTGTTGACTTAGAGCAGCATACCTAACTGCAGTTTTTCCCATTTATTTGAGTAAGCTTCCACAATCGCACAACATGGAGATCAATGAACACATTTTCAAAGCTAATTAAATCAACACGATGGGCTCTGGCAGCTGCTTGCTTTGTGTCTGTGGCTTTCCAGTGTGTAAACCAAATGTGTGGCACTGGTGTAACAAACCTCTCTCTCACTTTTTATAACACAGTAACTTTCCCTCCTCCACAGATCTTTACTTATTTACCAACAAGCATATTTTCATCTATTCTTGTTCTCTATTATGGTCTACAGTGTTACACATTATGAAGATCATATTTTAGTGAGGTGACTCTTTTCTTGCCTGAAAACTATTTTATCTATTTTAACATAATAGCATCCTAATTCTTACATAGTAAATAGAATACTTTATGTTAAAAGCATGAGCTGAAGAAAGAATATGATTCTCTAATATTGGTAATACTTTAATTTTTCACATAAATTATCCTTGGCCAAACTTGCTATGTTTACATATATTATTTTATCTCCATTGTAATCCTGGAGGCATTATTATCTTTAATTATCAAAAGAAGAAACTAATGTAATGAAGCTGTAGAGATCTCAGTGCAGAGAAAGCTGGGATTAACACTCACCTTTTTGATTTCTATCTTAGCTTTCCTTGCATCTGGGTAGATTATTGGCTTTTGAATATAATTAGAGCCTTTTAATTGAGGGAAAGGACTATATTATACTTGCTTTAAGTAATTCCTTTTTCTATTTATTAGGGGGATGTCTGTGAGCAGTATATGGTCCAATTAGGGTTGTGTGTATGTGTGTTTGTGTGTGTGCGCGCACATGCCAACAAGGAAGTTACCTTCTTTCTAACAAGAGGACGAAGTTTGGTTCATCTTTTCTATGTCTTTTGGGTGTGAAGACATTCCTCAGTTGGATACATTTTTTTGAAGAGAATAAAACCAAACAAAATAAAATAGAGTCAATCAAAACAAAATAATGAACATGGTACAGGACTTCGAAACAAGATAATAGTAAAAGCACAGTGGCTACTACAATGCCTTCTCATTATCTTCAGAGTAGTTGCCTGTACCACCAGACATAATACAGTCAAACAAAACAGAATAAAATCAATGAAAACAAAACAATGAGAGCAATACAGGGTTTCAAAACAAAATAATATGAAATCTATAATGGCTACCATAATATATCTTGTTATTTTTGAAATAGCTGTCTATGCCATCAAATCTAATAAAGTCAAACAAAACAAAACAGAGTAAGATCAAACTAAACAGAACAATGAAAACAATACAGAGTTTCAAAAGATGATAGTAGGTTAATTATGGCCACTCCTTCCATTTTTTAGACATTTTCTTCCCCTTTCACTTTCACAATATCTATTGTGCATTTTGGATCCCACTAACTCCTTTAGTTTTTTATACTAGGGAGACAACACAGTGTTCACCTATGTGACTCTGAACCATGTCAACCATGAGCATGATCTCAAGTTGTATCCATTCACCTACAAGAGCCTCGAGGTTATTTTTCTTTATAGCTAAGTAGAAAAATGCCATGACTTTCTTACTCATTCTGCACTACCCCCACTGTTTTCTGGTTCCCTGTCACATAGAGCATTGTCTCTCCTTTGACTTTCAGTCTATGGATTTTCTTTCGAGTTAAATGTGTTTCTTGTATAAAGCATGTTGCTGGATCCTGTCTCCTGGTCCACTCTGTGTTTCTTTTTATTGGTGAATTGAGACCATTTATATTAATGATTATGCCCAACATGCACTGGCTTGTCTGCCATGCTATTTTCCTGCCATTGGTGCACTACTTTTCCCCTCCATTTAACTGTCTGCCCCAGGTGGTGATTCCTCTTTTCCACTGTTCCTGGAACCGTGGTCATTTTTATCTCTCTCTAGAATGTCCTTCAGTATTCTCTGTAGGGTCGGTTTGGTGTCGTGAATTCCTTCAGTTGTTCTTTATCATGGAAGTACTTGTTTCTCCATTAATTTTGAAAGAACGTTTTGCAGGGTACATCAATCTGGGTTGGAAGTTGTTTCTTTCAGGACTTACAATACTTTACTCCAACCTCTTCGTGACTTAATGGTTTGTGTTGAGAAGTCTGTTGTGATTCTGGTGGATTTTTCTTTTGTAGGTGATCTGTTTCTTCTAACAGCTTTTAATATTCTGTTCTTGTGTTGAATTTCTGGGAACTTTATTGTATGTCTAGGTGTTGATTTATTTTGGTTATGGCTAGCTGGAAATCTATATGCTTCACTTATCTGAATGTTATATACTTTTCCCCTGCTTGGGAATTTTTCTGCTATTTCTTCTGTAAATGGACTTCTAGAGTCAATTGTGTTGACCCCTGCTTTTTCATTGACATCTAATATTCTTATGCTATTTTGCTTTGCATCATCTTGTAGTTGTTGAATTGTTATTTCCTGCTTCCTTATTATTTTTAAGAGATTTTTCCTTTCATGATCACAAGCTGCACACCTATCTTCAAGGTTTGAAAGTCTATCTTCAGTTTCTTTCAAGAGGTTTTGCCAGCTTTCAGTGGAGTTTTTAATTTCCTGGATATCTCTTTGAATCTGTTTCATGTGTTCTAAATCTTTTTTTATATTGTTCATTCATGGTTTCCCTCAATTTCCTGTGCTCTTCTATTTGTCATCTATCTCTTCTTTAGAGATGCTTAGCAATTCTCTTACGTTTTTCATTTCTTCTTTTACCTGAGATAGTATTTCTGTTCTAATTTCTTTTATAGACTCATGAAGTGGTTTCGTTACTTCAGTTGCCATCACTTCAGAAACTTTAGGTGTGCAACTCCTGATCTCTTTGGCATTTACATCTCCCTGACTGTCTCTGCTTGAGTTGGAGGCCAGAAACTGCCATTTGCTTCTTTATCTTGACATACTTCTGAGTTCTTCTGGACAAGTGGGTAGTGGGGTCCCAGGTCCTTCCCGCATTGCTTACAATTTCTCTGAGGGGAGATTGTTTGGTTTTTCTGGCAGTGCTGGCTATGGATATCTGAAGGTGGCCATTGGGTGCACTGTGCAGGGTTGTCTCCTGCTTTTCCCAACCTGCATTGGCTCCCGGATGGGTGGTGGAATGCACGTGGAGGTGGCACTGGCTGTTGCCTCTCTGACCTGAGTCGATTACCCACAAGGAGCCTCCCTGATGACTGCTAGAGTGTGTGTAGGACCCAGGATGGTCACTACCTCCTGACCTGAGTTGGTTACTCACTGGGAGCCTCTCCTATGGCTTTTTTTTTTTTTTTGGTACCAGGGATCAAACTCACAACCTAGCACTTGCCAGTCAGGCACGACACCATTGAGCTAAATCCCTGGCCCAGTTAGATACATTTAACACATCATTTCTTCTCTCCTGATCCTGAAAGTGAGCAGTCAGAAGATCACATATAATGAAAGTAAAGATAATTCCCATGTGTCAGATATAAGATAAATTTTTACCTTGCCATTTTGGTAAACAGTTTTGTCCTTCTGAATAGGTATAACAAAGAAACCATGCATGCATAACATGAGCACTCACAGAAGTTTGTTCAAGATAGAGCTAGGGTGGAGTACACGCTCAAGTTCATGGAAGTATTTTCTATTTTGGAGCAGAGCCATCCCATTCTTCTAACCATCTGGCTCCTATTAGAGCAGGGTCTGCAGTCAATGTTTACCCAAAGAGGGAGGGGTTACCTCAGCCTGTATCACTCTAGTGATGATCATTATTTAAGGACTGGAGGGTTTAAGCTAAGATAAAGTGGTAACACAAATAAGTGCTTTCTAATACAGAAATTCTTTTCCAGAGTTTAATCATATGTACTGAAATGTAGCTTCATTTTTCATTTCTATTATAGTCTTTATAAACTGAAGAATCCTAGCAGATGATCAAACTTACATAGACATTTGACTCCTGACATGACTGCTGGAGAATATAACTATTTAAGGCTTTATTCATATTCTCTCACCTCTTGTCAGAATTCATACTTTGCCCCCAATACTTATTATCAAAACTAGGGCCTTCTCACTGAGTTACATCTTCAATGTGTGTGTGTGTGTGTGTGTGTGTGTGTGTTTATTTTTAGACAGTCTTGCTAAATTGCCAAGTTACCTGACCTGAGCTCCAGTTTATAATCTTCTTGCCACCACTCCCCCAGAGTACTAGGATTACAGGTCACCACACATTTTAAAATGTTTTTTGAGATGTGAAGCCAAACTTACATTGCTATGACATAGCAGAGAGGTGTCAGACCTTGAGCTCTGTATATTGAGTTAATACAAAGTATAGTTCCCTTTCATCACTTCTAGGAAATGTATGTTGTGGTGATTAAGAACTTAGACTCAAAACATACTGAGTTTGAATCCTACTTCTGCCACTTACTGGCTGTGTGGTCTTGAAAAAGTCCCTTCACTTATCTGTGCTGTAGAATTTGCATCTGTCAAATGGGAAGGTTTATAATTTATATCCCCTCTTTGCTCATGAGGACTAATGAGTTCACATACATTTAATTCTTAGAGTCTGACACATAGTCCTTACTAATTATATATACTATTTTATTATAGAAAGAATATAAAAAAATGATCCTAATTTTTCATTGGAATGTATATAATAATATATCACCACACGAAATTTCAACTTACTAATAATCATTGTTAGAATTACAAAGTATTTTCCATCTATATATTAAAAATACATGCAAATTGTTCTTAAGGAAATTCCAGTAATTTGGAGACCAAGAAGAAAGTAAGGTTACTTTTTTTAACTAGATCCATTGGGGTTAGATGTAAATTCATTTCAAAATTTTTCAGAAAATTTTACTTCCTCTCTTTTAGTTACTCTCTTCATACTCCGAAGAGAATATTCCTTCAGGGGACAGGGAGAAGAACTTTAACCACCATCTTCTCCATTTCCTTACTTTCATTTTATTTGGCCAGTGAGAATCTCTTGGGAATCTCAGTCAATATTAGTCTCTGTCTCTTAGTCTCTCTGACTTTATTTTGCTTAATAAAGTCACTACCTTTTTCATTCTTCAAGCTTCAGTCCAATTTTTACTTCCCTTGAGAAAACCTTTTTACTTATTTTCTAGGAAGGGTTTGTTGTTTCTCTGCTCTATGCTCTTTTGTATTTTGCTAATTATGACTTACGATGTTGCAATTATGGTTTAATATGTTTGGTTGCCATGCTGAACTGTGACTTTCTTCAGAATACAACCATACTAACTTTTGTATTGCCAACATTTAGTAGAGGGTCCACTGTAATTGGGTAGATAATCCATATTTCTTGCATTGGTGAATTATATAAAATGCATGTATCAATTTGAGTACATGCATTCCTAGATGTAACAGTGTCTCCCAATAAGTATTATTTGTAGAACATCTCTTCAGTTTGCCTTCTGGTTTGTTGCTTCCATCTATAATTCTGTATTAATGAACATTTAGTGCATTATAATTTAGTTAGGACATATCTTGTCTGGGATAAGTAAAATATAACAAACCAACCAAACTATTAGCAAGGATGAGCTTATCTGAGTGAGAGCAGAATTAGAAAATTGTGATATAGTAGGTTTACATAGTAAGTTCAAGGCCAGATTGAACTACATAGTGAAACCTCATTTCAAAAAAAGAGTGGGGCTACTGTACAGATTGGAGGGGTCACTGATTAGTCAGGGAGTGACCCAGAATCCCTAACTCTCTGTGAATAGGAGCTAGAATGGAAGAGAGTCCTCAGCTTGATTGGTATCCCAAAGGCCAAAGTAGATTATGATAAACTTCTACTGAGATTTGGCCTGAATCATACAACTCAGCAAAGAGGAGTTCCAGGTGACACTTTGTTGAGCCTAAATATAGTTCTTCCTCTCTCACACAGAGTGGAAAACCATTTTGGTGTTTCTTGGTAGGGCTCATTGGACTTATCACAATTGTGAAAAACAAAGCATCGACTACTCTTTAGCAAAATAAAATAGGTCCAGTAGTAAATTCAAAGTAAATATTTACAATAATTAAATTCAAACAAGGCAGCCTTTCCTGTCATTTCTTGACTCTGCTAAGTAGAGTTGCTCCAAAAGCTAATCTGTCCACACACAATTCATCACATGTGTTTATATTTCAAAAAGTTGCAGAGATGGAAATTACTGACTTTACATACCCCATCTGTCTCACTATTAAATTATTTGAAAGCTGTGAAATGGCATTGACTTCAGAGGGGTCAGAAGGCTCCAGAAGTGTACTGCCCCCATTTCCTCCAGTGAAAAGAGCTGCTGATACATCGAAAATAAGTATTTAAACAAGCTATCTTATTTTCTTAGGAATGACTTCCTGCACTTAATGCTATAAGTGCAGTTGGGTAGGGTATCTTACATAGAATTTTGGGAACAGATTTGTGCAGTATTTAAAATAGACTCTGGTTAGAATTTAGCCATATTTTGAAATTCTATGAACTGCTTTAAGTGAATATCCCATTATGCCTTCATTCCATGTTCAGTTTTTATGGCACAAACTGCAGTGTCTTTGAATTTGCCTCCTCGCCACCCATCTCCATAGATGAGAGTGCCAAGACTCTCCCTGATTTTCCTAGGCAGGAAGCATTATTTTCATTGAGTGCTATTTTAACTATGGTGTTACTTTATTTACACTCATATACAATGACTGCTCTTTCATATTAATTACTCACTTTATTTTCCTAGTTCAAGACATTGTATGGTTCTCAATAATGTAAACTACTCTTTGAGCTATAGCCTATCAAAATCTTCTATTCCATCTTCAAAATACCCACTCTGCATTCTCCTTACCCAACAACCTCTAGAATTAAGTTATTTTGAGTGTTTGTGTCCTATTCTCTCTACCTAGAGATTCTTCTCTCTTCCTTTTACAAAATTTTCCCTTGATTTGTGTAAGAATTTCATCTTTATCACTGGCTGTAATGACCTGTAACTTTTCAATATTCAAATATATTTTTGAAGAACTGCAATGTAATCATTAAATCAATCAACTGATCATTGTACTCTTATCCCATGCAAGTATGGTAAAGATGGCAAAATAAATATCAGATAATTTTTAAACTTCATTTGTGATAAAACTATACCTTTATGCATAGTAATAATGTAGAAACATATCAAATACTGAGTTATCTATATAGCTAAATATAACAGAATTCAATGATGAGAATACTTCTCTAAATCTAAGGGTATTTCATCTCTTGGTCATTCTTATTCCACCAGATTTTTGGTGTTCCTCCTTCAAATATCTGGTTCTAGTTTTCTGAGCTGTTCAGTGTGGTAGCCATTAATCACCTGAGATATGCAGCATAGGGCATATGACTAATGTATCAGAAAATTTAACTGCAGAAAATTTAATTGCATTTAACTCTAATTAGTTTAAATTTAAAATGAATATTTAATTCTGAGAAAACACACATATTTGGAACAAAATTTAATTGCATTTAACTCTAATTAATTTAAATTTAAAATGAATATTTAATTCTGAGAAAACACACATATTTGGAACAAACTGAGTTTCTCATCTATTTTCTGAATGTAAATTTTATAAATTTAAATGTAAATAAAGAAGTATTAGCATAAATTCAGCATCAGAATTGAGGTGAGGTATAAATATAAAAGCACACATTGATTGGAGGATGGTAAAGGCAGTATGAGTCAAGAAATAAACATTTATCATTAATTTTTCAACTGTCTTTTGAACTGATAATATTTTGGATGTATTCGGTTAAATAAAATACTTATCAAAATTTTGTTTCACCTTTTCTTTTAAATATATGACCACTAGAGAATTTGAGTAGCCTACATGAATTACAGTACTTCTCTGTTGGACAGCACTGATGCAGACCAATAGATTTATCCATGTCCCGAACTGCAACGGTCAGTTATTTTCAAGCCGTTTCTGTTACCTAGAACTCAATAGCACTTGGGGTTTCGCTGATTTTACCATATTAATTTGCAGTTTGAAACTGTATCTAGAAACATAGTCCTAGATGATCACATGCTGCTGCAGTATGGCCCTCCGCCTATGTAGCCTACTACAAGTGTATATACTATATCCTTTGATGTCAATGTACTTTTTTATTCAAATATTTTTGTCCCTTCATGTCTACCCCCTTATGTATTTGCTGCAACAGCTTCAATCTCAGCTCTAGATGTTTTCTTCTCTTTCAATCTTGAGAAAGAAAATGAGTTCCATTTTGACTTCATTTTCTTGTCACAATTCTTACATTCTGAGAGAAACTAATTGTTGTGTTTAGTTTAGGATTCATCTTCCTGGCCACCTCCTCGTGCTGTTGCAGGTCGACTGGAGGAGAATGGGATTGCTAGGAAACTATTGAGGTTCCAAAGGTATAAACTACAAAATTATTGGTCAGTGCTCATTAAGCTTTGAGTGCTAAAGATTCTGGGCCTTGTGTTTCTTAATTTTTATTTTGTTAAATACTTTTTGCATGTTTTTAAAAAGATAGAACTGTTTCATCAACTCATTATTCATCAATTTTGATTTAAGTGCAAACTGACAACTTTCCTAGGTAATTTTTCCTTTCTTTGGGAGATAAAGTACAAAACATTTGTCTTAAATATTTAGCACTCTCCATAACTAGACCCCAACTGGAATATTCACTTTTAACCTGGAAAATCTAACTCTAAGCCCATTCTTGTTTCTTTCTTTCCTGACACTTACTAACACCACAAACCCTAAAATATTTTGCCAGTCTGCCATATGCTACACCTAAACAGTAAATATATTCTGCATTATTTACTAAAAAAGAGACTGTTTACTGTTGCCAACCCAAATCACTTTCTTTCATCTTGAAAATAAGTTTAGTTGACACATAATATTTGTCCATACTTATATGGTGCAGCATGATACTTTGATACTTGTATGTGTATATATCAAATCAGTAATTAGTGTTTCTTTCTTCTTAAATTAAATCACTATTGCTTGAAAGATTTTCTTATACTCTGAGAAAAGCTTAGGACCTTTACTAAAGACTGGTAATTTTATCACTTCCTGTGGCTCAAATCAGCCCAACAATTCTTCATCCTCCACATCATATTGATTCTTTCCAAGGCAGGTGTCAGGATGCCTGACCCAATGAATACGTTCTTCAGAAAGTGATATAAATCAAAGTTGGGAACACAGAAACACATTTTCTGTTCATTTGTTTTATAATTTGAGTGATGCTTTATCCATTTGAAAGGAGCCATAATTCTTTACAAAATGGTGTATGGCTGTTCTTTCATAGTGCTGTTTCACTATGTTGCCCAAGTAATAGCACTGATATTTTGTCCACTTATTTTTATTTTTCAAGAGAAGATACATCCAGTCATGACAGCCACCATTTAAAAGCAAACAAAATGTAAGTACAATGCACTTTATACAGTTCATTATTTTTCTCTGATTACAATTTAACTATTTAAATTTAGATTTTTTTTTTAATTGAGGCAAACAAGAACAACAATGAATATTCACAAAGTACTTATGTAATGAGAAACACTGTTAGGTAGCACCAGTAACTTTTCATCACTATTCATTGATGCCAACCATTAGTAACTCTATAGTAATTAAAAAGCCATCATCAGCATCATTGAAAAAATAAATTTCCAGAGAGTTTACCATGTACTGAATGTTCTAAATGCTTCAGATGTGTGGCTCAGTCATCCCAAACACTACAGAATTAAATTGTTGTCCTCAGTTTGTAAGATTTACTTTGCCACATTTAGTTTAACATGTGCAATTTATATTTTACATTTGTAAAGGAACAAAATCTACTTGCTTGTGATTAAATATGCAAATTAGAAGTTTTATTGATGTTTTTCTTTTCTTTTTCAAAATGTTTTATAGTGCTGCATATCTAAGAGCATTATGGTTTCCTGGAAAGCTATGGTAGTGCATTTAAAAACCAAGAATTTCATAAGTGGAGGATTATATTTGGGACATAGGAAGTCATCTATTTAAGATCAAAAAACAGATATGTGAGATGGAATCTAAATATCTGTAAATCACTTGTTCATTCATTAATTATTTACTTTGTATCTGAATATTTACTGCAGTCTATTTCCTCATTGATCTTATATTTATAAACAGGTATTCAACTGGCAAATAAACATATTATTAAACTGAAAGTTATGAGAACGATTTCAGGCTGTAAAAACAGGATGAGAGTATACAAATTAACAGAGATGAGTGTACAGGTTGGTCAGCATAGTTCCTCTGAAAATGAGAAATCAGTGTACAGCGTAACAGTGAAAAAGCTCATGTGAGAATACAGGAGAAAGAATGGCACAGACAGGTGGAAAGAGTAGCATTTTATAAGACCTTGAGGCAGGAAGAGCTTAATCTTAAACTCACTGATCTATGAGCTCCCTTTATCCCCAGAGAGTTTTGTGGTTCATCTGCCTTATTTCTGCTTGCTCCCACAAGCCAAACCACACAAGTTTATTAAAACGTTTCCGCAATTAGGATAATTAGCAGTTATTGTGGATGCATTTAAAAATAATTCTGATACTGTTATTAACTAATATTTAAAATGCCTTTTTGAAAAATCTCAGACTTTTGTACAGTAACCTAAGCACATCCTGCACCCATCCCCAGGCTCCCGGAGGGCAATCGCGCGGCCGGCCGCGTGAGCAGCTGTGAGCCTGGCTTCTTCAGCCAATTCCCCACTCAGCCGCTAGCCGACTGTGCATTTGGGCAATATACATACCTCCTTTGAGTTTCTGTTTATTAGCAAGACGAGGAGACTTTGTATTTAAATGTTACTGTGAAAATTGATGAAAATACATTGAAAAGGCCCTAGCATGAAGTAGGCATTCAAATGTTTATAATATGATAGATCTCATCAATGATTTATATTTATTGTGAAGTTATATACCAAGTGACCTTTCAGAAATTTCAGTGTTCTTATGAAACAGTCTTACATGTTTCCTTACTTTACATCCAAGGAATACAAAGCTCAGGGAATGATGCAACAGAGCCAGGATTGAACCCAGGTAGCCAAACTTTGGAGTTTATGGCCTAATGACTACTTTGAAAATGTGTTTCCTCCTGTAGAAGGAAAAAAAATTATCAAAAGCAGTGCCTTGTAAGTTTTTCTGATAAGTAGCATGGACAGTGGTGTTTGGGGGTGAAATTTGAAGCTAAGAAAATTTGTTTGCATTGTGCAGAATCAATACATCCTATTTACAAATGACCTCTGCAGAGATGAAGGCCAGTTTTTGGAAGGAAAAAAAAGACAAATTGGCCATTAAGTACATGGCTTGTTATTATAAAGGATCCTGCATGTCCTGCATAAGGGATTTATGCAGCAGTTTATTGTCAAACAAATAGCAGCATGTAAATTTCCAGAAATCAACGTGGCATCTCTGGAAAATCATACCCCTGAGACTCGGGTATAGTAGACTGTTCCACAGCAACTGAATCATAAAGACTTTTATAGATCAATAACCCTCAATCTCGCTGCATTAAAAAGTGTCTTCATCAACAGAGTTTCAGGGAGTCATGAAAGCACAGTCAGTGGGAATATTAGATCAGCTGAGTTTTGTGTATATTGTTTTTCACAAGGTCATTGGTACATCACATTGATTTAATCATGATTTAATAATTAACTTTTAATATTCCAATATACTATAGTAAAATGGTACAATGTCTATACATACATAACCGTCTTTCTCCTTTTCTGGGATAATGCCATGTTTTCTACACTAGTCCAAAATTTGTTGAAGACAGGATGTTACTAGGATGTATTTAATTTAGGGCAGCAAGAGTTAAGTGTCCTAAACTCTTTTTCCAACCCATATTATGTCTCTGAGCTCTGCTTTCTTCATTTGTAAACTTGAAGGTAATACTAACAATTTTGCCAAGTTCTTAATTTCCAAAGCACGTCTCACTGAGCTACTTACCTGAGACAAATAAGACTAAAAGGATTTATTTTATAATTTATTCCAAGTGAAGCTGAGATTGCCAGTTATCTTCATTATATGATATAAAAAACAAGCAAATTTATATGTTTATCTAATGAAAAAGTTAAAATATTATAAATTTTTGAGTGATGACATATATTATTGAAGGTCAAATGGGACAGTATTTGAAATATGCAAACTACCTAAAGGGCATATGATGAACCAAGGAAGATTTTTAGGTTGGTTTTAACTGATTGATTAAAAATTTATTAAGGAGGAAACTTTATTGAGCACTTATTGTATGGAAGATGTTTTATCCACATTAAACTCATAAATTTCACAGGGACTATAATGGCATATTTATCCCTGTACTACAGATGGGGTTACTGAGCCTTAGCCTACTAACTAGTTCAAGTTAACAACTGCAATGAGGTTAATAATATGGCCCAAGGTATATACATTTAGATGCTTATTTTTAAGTTAAATACTGAACTACAGAGGTTTAACAAGCTTGACTTGTTAATATAGCAGGAACAATCAAAAGGAAAAACCCTTGAATGTAGATTTTAACCGATTTTTACCAGCCAGTGGAATTAAAACATTAGTCTTAGATGATACATGTACATCAGACTAAATGTTTACACATAGATAGTAACATTGATATAATAATTGCAAACACTGCAGTAAGATACAGCAGATGAATTTAATAATAAATGCAATCAAGTTTGACATTAAAGAATTATACTGTAATGTTATTGGAGATTATGCAAAATCCATCAGATATGAACACTGAAATATTTATGTACATGTACTGATACATACCTGCAATCCCAGCACTTAAGAGGCTGGGGTAGGAGATCACCACAAGTTTGTGTTCAGCATGGGCTACATAATGAATTCAAGCCCAGCCTGTATTAAAGAGCTGTCTCTAAAACAAAGATAGAAACAAACAAAAAGAAAGAAATATTCATAGGTAAATATTGTACTATATAAAATTTGCTATAAAATATTTCAGCAAAAAATTTAAAAATTAATAGCAGAGAAGAAACCAGATCAATGAAAAATAGGTAAAGTTTAGTGATAGGTACATAGAATTTGTTATAATAAAGATTCACAATAAAGAATTTAGAAAACAATCAGTTAATTGAACTCATTAGGTTAATGCTGGAAAACAAATTTTATTTCTTGGGATGAATCTATGTTTAAATTTTTAAATGTTCTGTGTATGGAAAAAAGACATCTAGAATATACACTTTCTGGATTCATTTTTCAATATTTTTAATAAGATATAATTTAGTGATACAAAGGCATGAATTTCAGAGAGATGAGACACTGTATTCTTGAAAAAGTGACTTAGCTTTAGGGATCCCATTGAAATTCATAACTTTGTTCTCCTAAACATGGCACGACAGTATAATTTTAATATTATGTTTTATTTTCCTAATCTTAATTAAAACTAAGACTTACACTGGAATAACATTTAGGTCCTAAACAATTGGCGGTCACATTGTTTCATTTTATGTTATCACCAATTTATATAATTTTTTAAAAAATTTTGTTCATCATTTAAAATATCATCAACACAAATACCAGCTACACTCTGGTGAAACAAATAAAATTAGAGATGTCTTATGAAGATAAGATGTACTATATAGTTTTAAGATAAGAGAAACTAAAATTATCTAGTTTTATACTTTTATTATGTGAAAATGAGTGAGCAGTTACTGTGCCTTTATTACTTGAAGAACAGTTGGTTACCTTTTTCTACTCATTTTTCAAGAGTATTTTTTTCTCAGTCATCAAATCTGGTTACTGCATTTTCTACAAAGTGTAATTCTTTGGTCTTAGGCGGAATGTGAAGGAAGTATGTTTTGGTTTTTCTTCTGCCACTTACCTCTTTGTTGTGGTAAGTTCATTTTCACTCCAGACCCACAACTCTGCTGGAACAGCAGCTGTCACCGGAGCTGAAACACTTTATTCCTCACTGCTGGCCTCTTACCCAGACCCTAAATCTGCCTCCACCTACTCCTCTATAAAAGAAGGGTCAGATGAAACAAGCGAATGCCCAGAGTTGCAGGATAAGGCTAATGATTACTAAGTGTTTAAAGGTAGCGTGCCTCCCTATATCTAAGTTAAATGCCAGAGTGCCAATCTAGGCATTTTTCACGTGTCATTTTAAGTCTGGATAAACACTATTTGCATATTAAATCAGACAGATACTCTAGGCGGCAGGATGCACAACTTGCATGCCTTTTTAAAGCTACATCATAAGACTTCGAAGAAATTTCAAGTTAAGGTACATAGGTTGCTTTGGGAGCTGCCCACACCCCGGGGAGTGCGGGCTCACTCTTCAGCTTCCTCCTCATCCAGGATGTCTCTGTGGGAAAATCAGACATGCCAGAATGTAACCACTGTATGCACACTTCTGTTTCTATCTGGCTTGAATGATGGCTGTAGGAGATTCCACTAGATGACATTTGACTAGAAGACGCTCTAAGAAAAAGGGAATTACAGATACTTTTGAAAGAAATAAGGATCTTACTCCTTTCAAATGGCTCATTTACAGATACTTTCATTGCTAGAGATTCTGACACACTGAGAGCCCATGTATTTTATTTAATAACAAGAGACTTAGTGATGGTCTTTAAAGAATACATAATCTATTAAAGGAAACTTTTCATGGTTGATCTCCTTTTATTTCTTTCTTTTATAAGTTTTCATGTTGGTACATGTTTATAATGCACAATGATTACATTCATTGGGGGGAGTTGGCACATGTATACAATAGCTCTCAATTCTTTTAAAACAAAAGTAAAAGTCTTTTGGTGCAAAAGACTGTAATATCAAGAGTTTGTTGATATAACTACCACTGCCAACTTCTCAGTTTCCTACGGAAATGAGGGGAAAAAATAGGTTTTGGAACTGGAATTTAAATAATGTATTATTCTCTTTTTCCATGTCCTATGTCAAATACCTGAAGGGTGAAAGTTGTAGAAAAATAAAATAATATGTGATAGACTTAAATTGTTGCACACTAAATTTTTATTAATACTGAGAGTTTATTGTCTCAAAACTAGAACTTTGAAGTTCATAAAAAAGAATGGAAATATGGGATAAAATATACTAATGTGAGCTTTTCATTGGAATAGATGCCTTCCAATAGTTAAAAACTAGACTTTCTGAATTTTACTTTGTCCTGTGTATTATAGTTAATGAGAAATGGGAAAAAGAAAGTAGGGAGTCAGGGAAAACTCTGCTGGAAAATTGAGTTCCTTGGGGAAAAAGTAGAGGAGAGAGACCAATTTAGTCAGGGAAAATTATAATACACTGATCATGATGATTGATTCTGCACAGGCAGAAGCACATGGAAGCAATTTAAATGTTGTCCATGAAACTACTGCTTTCAGACCTAATGGTGTTTTATTTATCAGGCTCGCTGCTTTTAGAGACAGCTCTTTCATTTGAGGGAAAAAAATATAAGAGGGGTGAAATTAAATGTGGGAAATACATAGAAAAGGGGCAGGACAATTGGTACCACTCCTCATCTCTTTGTCTACTACTTCTCTAGGGAGACTTTTCCTTTGAAGGTCTTACGATCAGTGCTCAATTCAAACAGTCCATGCCGGTGGGTTTTGGTAAAGGCATTTTATTTACCTTACCACCCCCAACCTTCTTTCTTTTGTTAATTCCATCTCCACATGGGATGTAAAGCTTCATTTAGATGGGTGGATTGTCTTTAAGAACTTAAAAAGAAGCTTTGCTACCAAGCAACTGCTGTCATCATGCATCACGCCCAGCAGTGACCATGCACCAACTCCAAGCTGCCTCTATCTTTTACTTTCCTTTCATGCAGAGCATCAGAGATGAGAACTAAGCCACCAACTGGATCGTGGACGAGGCCAAAGCGTGGAGGCTGAGGGGTGGGGGTTGTGGTTTTCTCCATTATTATCTTTATTTTCTTCTCTCTCTAATTTCTGTACCTCTTTTATTTTTATCTTTCTTTTATTATCTTTGCTTTTTATCTTCTTTCTTCTTGTTCATTTTCTTTTGTGACATTTTATACTACTATAGATTTCCATCTACTGTACAATAGGATCCCTATCTTTTTTCTATTAATAAATCTTTCAAATTTTACTTTTTTAAATTCTCTGGTTCTCTTCCCCTCCCTTTGTTAATATAACTATAAAAGTTTATGAATCCTTAAAAAGCTAGTTAATGCTATGCTATTATTGTTGAATATTGTTCTACTAGTAAAGTCGTGGAGGTAAAGTCGTTCCACTTAGATATTTACTGTAGGTCAATATTTGGTTTGTTTCAGTGTTTGTTCTGTAATTATAGATCTGTTTTATGTGAATCAGGGTGTTACATTTTTGGTTTTTAGGGTATGTCAATATTGAATTCATCTTCGATGCTACTATTGTTGCTGATTTTATTGCTATAGCTAAGGTGAAACAACTATTCCTAATAATTGAGCTCTTTGAATGCCAATATCTGGATTGCCTTTGTGTCCTTAACACTATTGTGGTCTATTCCCAGGGAACTGAGTACTGAGTCAGATATGCCATAACCTCTCCTCCCAAATGAATGGAGGTGATTGGATCCTGGGAAAGAGACAAAGACCAATAGTTAGCCACACCCAGAACAGGCATCAACTAAAGAGAAGTCCCTACAAGCAGCAAAGCTTTCCTTTAAAGTCAACCTGCAAGCGTCAGCTCAAAACCCAAATGAACAAAACATAGAAACAAGTTATCTGAGGTAAACAAACTACAAAACATGAAGCAGACAAAATAATTAGAGTTTATAAAAAGGCACCAAGCAGAAATTCAGGAGATTAAATATTCTATCAAAAGTACAGGCAGCAAAGATGACCATTGAGAAAACAGAGTGTCAGAACTAGAAGACAGGCTGTTATTGGTGACCACTTAATAAGAGATGCCATAAAAATATCACGAGAATGTGAAAAAAAGATCCAACAGTGGCTAGATAATATGAAGACAAATCTAAGATTAATTGGAAATAGTGAAAAGTCAGAAGATAGCATAAATCTCATAAAAAGATGTTTACTGAAATAATAGCAGAAAACTTTCTAAACATGCAAAAACAACTTACCATATGGAACAGTAAGGCATACCACATTGGAAAACAGTGGGAACACAAATAAATAATTTACTGATGCTCTTTAAAGTTCTAAAATAACAAGAACAGTTCAAATCCAAGGCTAATACAAGAAAGGAAATTTTAATAATTAGAGCAGAAATCAATGAAGTTGGGGCCAAAAAAACAACACAAAGAATGATTAAATCAAAGGACTGGTTCATTGAAAGAATTAAGAAAATACACAAATCCTTAGTCAATCTTACCCAGAAAAGTAAAAAGGATCCCTAATCAATGTAGTTAGAAATGAATAAGGTGAAATCACAAAGGACATTGTGAAAATTACTAGCAACTACTTTCCAAACTTGTATACCAATAAATTGGAGAATTCAGAAGAAATGGATCTTTCCTACATTCATATATACTACCAAAGTTGAACTAACATGGTATAAAAACCCTGAATAATCAAATAACAGACAATGAAATTAAAGCAGTAATAAAAATTCTACCAACTTAGAAAAGTCCAGGACCAGATGGATTCACTGCTGAATTCTGCAAGTCTTCAGGGAAGATCTTACAGCAATACTCTTTAAAGTCTCTTTATTTTTATTTTTTTAAACACTTCAAGAAAATTAAAAGTGAAGGAATACTGACAATGTCATTCCTGAAAGCTGGTATTACCCTGATTCCAAAACCAGAAAAGGAGCCAATCTAAAAAAGAGAATTAGAAGCCAATCTCTGTAATGCATATAGATACAAAAATCTGCAACATGAAACAGGCAAACAGAATACAATAAGTCATCAAAATTGATTATACATCATGACCAAGTAGGCCTCATCTAGGGATGTAAGTAGGGTCCAACATATAAAAATCAGTAACACATCACATACACAGAAGCAAGGACAAAAGTCACATGATGCTATCTATGTGCAGAAGATTGAATTCAATCCCATATATTTTACCATGTAGTAAACTGAAATCAAGATGGATCAAAGATCTAAATGTGGAAACAGAAACACAATCTTCTGGAAGATAAAGTAGGTAAAACTCTTGAAGACACAGGCTTAGGCAAGATCTTTCTGAACATAACTCCAATTATGCAAGAAACAGTACCAAGAATCAACAGATGGAATTATATCAAACTGAAAGCTTCTTCAAGTAAAGGAAATAAAAAAGTGAAGAAAAAACTTACAGAATGGGAAAAATTTTTTTCCAGCTATTCCTCCTAGAAGAGTAATATCTAGAATATATGGAAAGCACAAAGGCTGGGCATGGTGGATCACTGCAAGTTTAAGATCAATCTGGGCTACAAAGTGAGTTCAAGGCCAACCTGCATTGTGAAACACTGTCTCAAAAGACCAAAAAACAAACAAACAAACAAAAGAACAGAAAAACAGATGTGCCTCTTTTAAAAATAGATAAGTGAATAGACTGTCCTTAGAAGAAGTGGCCAATTAATACATGAAAAAAACACTCTTTATCTCTGGCATCAGAGAAATGAAAATTAAAATCATACCAAGAGTCCATCTTACTCCAAAAAAATTGGCCATCTTCAAGAAATCAAATAACAAGTACTGACAAATTTTCAGGGAAACAAGAACTCTTCTACTTTTTTGGCAGAAATATGAACAGGTACAGCCATTAAGGAAAAAAACAACAACTATTAAGGAAATCAGTATGGATATTCCTCTGAGAACTAAAACTAGAAATTCCACTCAACCCAGGATACCCTTCCAGGTATCATCTCAAAAGAATTAAAGTCATCATGTGACAGTGATACCTGCATACTCATGTTTATAGAAGCATAATTCATAATAATTAAATATTGTAAGCAGCCTATATATTCATAAGTAGATGAATGGATAAAGAAAATACAATATTTATACATAATGGAGTATAAAGAAGAATAAACTGGCATAAAGAAGAATAAACTAGAGTCATTGGCAGAAAAGGAAGTGGACCCTGAGACCATGTAAAATGTAGTAAACTAGACACATGACTTCTCTTGTGTGAGAAACCTTCCAAAATAAAGAGAAAAATAAAAGACAATAAGTAGGGAAATAGATTTTTCTTAAACAGGAAAAGGGTTAAGAGATGAAAGGGTCAGGCAGGAGATGACAGGGGTTGGGAAAAAGTGTTTCATGTACATGTGCCAACTCACCATAAAGAATGTAATTAGTCATTATGCATTGGAAACATGTACTAATAATGTATTTTTAAAAAACGGAAAACAAAAAACCTAAAAAGGGAAAAAATCTATTACACCCATGTGATTTTTACATAGAAATACTCTGTTTTAAAGAGTTACTTTTTCTTGGAGTCATAGGATGGTAAAATATATTTTTTGCCTTTATGTGTATGGAGGAAAAATAAAACCTTTGAAAATTTGTGATATTTTCAAGAATATGCTTCTTTTAATCTCCGTGCTTTTATGTAAAGAAAATTCTGGGGCTGGGGATTTAGCTCAGCGGTGTAAGCGCCTGCCTTGCAGGCGCGCAGTCGTGAGTTCCATCCCCGGTAACAAAAAAAAAAAAAGAAAAGAAAAGAAAATTCCTTCCTGCTATTGTGTTTTTTGGGGGGAAGGCGGATCGTAATGTATTTTTGATGATGGCATTTAGTAAAGAGATTATCTAATCCTCTGAGACCATTGGGAACTTTGACTCTGGCAGGAATTTTCAGTATTATACTACATTGATTCTGACTGTGAAGACTGTCAGAAACCTATGATTGATTGAAAGGAAGTAAAATATTTTTCTGAGCTTAATAGAATAAGATGTTTATTTAGTTTATTTAACATGTTTGGAACTCTTTTAGGAATCAGATATCTAGAACACAGATCTTTTTTTGTTCAGTTTTGTATTTGGCATCTGAATTCTGGCTTCCCAATTACTGGCTAGTAATAAGAATACTTCCACATATCTCAAAAAATTGTGTTATTTAAAGGAGATAACTCATTCACATAATGCCTAGCATGATAAATATTAGCTATCATCATTTGAATTTATAATAATATATCTGGATTTCTATTCAGTTTTTGGGAACAGAGTGAAAATTCATAATTATTTATGGAAAGAAAGAGAGCATGAGGTATGTCTTCTATCCTGTAAACCGAGAAGTTTGAGCACAGGAAATTCATGAACATAAGGTTCCTATTATGTGGTATTTGTTTTTATTTTGTTTCCCCATCCTCATTTCTATGTGCCCAACCTTGTAAAGCTCTTCTCTCCTTATCTCTAGTTTGCAGTCCTTGTTTCTGCTTCCCTCCCTGTTTTACACTTCAGCTTCCCTAAACATCTCACAGGTTCCTGCTCGGGTTTTGGGGTGTGCTGTTCTCTCTGACTGTGATGACCTATCTTCTTCTCCAATCTCTCCATTTATTCAATTTGAAAGCATTATATGTCTTACTTCCATAAATTATTTTCTGACTTATTGAGTGTTCTTTTCCTTTTTTCTGGGCACTACTGATACTCTGAACCTCTCTTAAAACAATTCCTAAGTGTGATAGTCATCGCTAAAATGCCTGTTTTTATTTGTCCACCAAACTGCATGTTTTGAGTAATAGGAAACTGTAGGCCTTATAAAAGGATCTATCAAGTAGCCATTTAACTTCACAAAGACTGAGCTTCTCAGAACCCTTGAGATCCTGGTCCCCATCACATCCTTCATAGCAAAGAACTCTACACCATCCCAGACAAGGGTAGAAATGTATTATATACAGTCTAAAAATGTATGAATCTCCTGGTACATTTTGTTATCCACCTAGAGCAGCATCAGTGGCTGTGGAATATATTCTTCTGTGATGTGCACACTCTTGATGTCTTACATCCTAGTTGAGGCCTAAGGTAGTCCTAGAGATAAAATGTTCATTTGGAAGGCTCTTTGCTCTTCCTTAATAGACCCAAACAGACTGTCCACTGAGCAACCAAACTAGAAAGCAGTCCCCAGTGTGATTCAGTGGACCTCTTGGGTTTCTATTCCATATGCTTATCCACCTCTCTGCCTATATCTGTGACTTACTCTAGTTTCTAATTAAATTAAATTATCATCCCCCCATCCATTCTTTTTACACACGTGAGAGTTCTTTTTCTAAGATCCAACATTTATGGGCTACTCCCCTATCTAAGAATATTCAATAGCTCTTACTCTTTATAAGATTATGTCAGAAATCTCCCTTAACAATCCAACCAAACTTTGTTTTCCCAGACTCCTCCTAAGATTTGCTCTGGGAGTGATCTTAACATAGCTTTTATTTTTCTCAGATAGATGCAGTAATGACTCTCCTCAAATAACATAGGCTTTTATATCTCTCATCGTTTCTATGTCTTGCTACCTGCTAAGAATGCCTTGTCAGAAAACTACCCCCTTTATCAATCTAGTTCTTTTTTATTTATTAGACAAAGCTTAATGAAACTTTCCTTTTTACGATTCTATGTTTCCACAGCATTTGTTATTTATACATTATACTATTTAAATTAAATTCTAGAAGCAGGCGTAATTCTTTCTCACTAGTCTGGGAAATCATTATATTCCTACCTTCCCTCACATTTCATCTAGCCTATCTGAACTCCATTTACTGTGAACCCCATTTAACCAGTTAATCACACAGAACTTTAATGATTTTGAGAAATGCTCAAAGTTCTCTTAATGTGAACTCAAATTGACCAGTTCGTTTTACAGAAGTTTTCGGTTATTTTACTGAAATCATCGACATGAAAACAACTAAATTGTATCTCCCTTTTAAATACAGGGGATACAGTTCTCAACAAACTCATCAATGTTCATGAATAAAGTATACAATGATCATGGAGAAATCTAAATTTAAAAGTGCAAAGTTCATACATTAACAGAACTAGTCCTCTGACTTTCATTAATGCTCGAGCTAGTGATTTAGATTTTGTAGTCCACTTAAAATGCTTTTTCCCTCTTATTTTGGAAACCCAATTCTTTCAATTTCTATGCAGTGAATCATAATGGATAACTAGTTAAGAAAGCACATACACATACTCAACTTAAGCATCAGGTTTTCATTTAAGATTGCATTTTAAGCATTATATAGATTTTGATGTCCTGTGAAATTTTTTTAAGTGTTAATGGAAAAAACCCTCAAAGATCTGGATCTTTTAGTTAAAAAACTAACTTGGAAACTTTTTATAGTTATTTGTGGTTTGTTTGGTTTGACTGAAACTACTCGAGTTGTACTGTTGTCTTCTTGATTTCTTTCTTCCTTTTTTTGGCAAGATTATCCATTGGAATCTGGGACTTCTTGATATGCAGCTTTAGTGCCTCGTCTTCCCCTAGCTTTATTTTAAAAATAAAAAAAGTATTTTTAAAACACGCTAGTTGAGCATTTCAAGATATTTGGAGAATAGTTTTCTGAATATCCAGCATTAGTTTTTCACTGCTCTGTCCTTGAAGAAAATGAAGAGGTATGAGGAAAACTGTTAGAGAAGAGTTAAATAATCAACCTTTTCTGAGCCAAACCGTGGGCCTCCTGGTTTGGGTGAGATCAAATATCAGCAAAACATTTTCTAATTTGTGTTTCTTAAAAGGATTCTTTTCAGGACGCCAGGAGGAATGTGAGGTTTGGCCTCCTTTTTCACATAGAAATTGCTGAAAGGAGCACTTGATGTCTTTTAGGACTACATGTTTCATGAGGGATCTTTAGCTTTGCCACAGTACACTGTGAAAATTGTATTCATTAGCTTTTAGCTCTGAGTAGTTGTGCATGCCCATGGCCAGGCCCAGGCACTTCTCTGCAGGTTCCTGCATCATCCATTTATTTTATAAGCTTACTAGTCCCAATTCTACCAATTCCTCTTTTGAAACACCTTTGAAACATACTTTTTCATCCACTTCCCTATCTTAAGTAGAAATCTGTCCATGATCTCAGTAGTTCAAAATGCATCTCCCTCCCAAATGGAAATAACATTGCCTAGTTTCCAAAATGTTCCTTAATTGTCTCTGCTCTACACACCCAATATCTGAAAAACACAAATTTCCTGTTTCTCAAAGCAATCGATTTTAACACATGCTTCAGAATCAGAGCCCTTAAAAACATAAAATGTAGGTTGCCGACTTGTGACTTTCTGGCTACAGCCTGGAAATCTGCATTTTAAGTGTATTTCATTGGGCAATTCCTAAATGCACTGAAGTGGAAAGTCTTTAACCAGTTGGCTCTTCTTTTCTCAGCTCCTCTTTAATATATTAGAAGCATGCCTTCTCTGAATGGGATGAAGCCTTTAGTACATGTTCACTTGTGCTGCTTTCTGATTGTTTATCCAACCAAAGTATAAGCTCCATGGGGCAAAGGTCATGTTTATACTTCATGATGAGGTAGAACAAAGCATCAATGGGCTGGGAGGGTTGGACAACTTACCTTCTTTGTAGATTCTATCTGTGAGGATAAACATGGATCTTTCAGCCTCAGCATGCTCATAAGCAAGGGAGAGCACTTATGGCGAAGATGTCCAAGCTCCCCTCTGCTCTACTCAAAGCCTGTGGTGCCTAGTCATAGGACACACAAGAGCTTCCAAATTTTAACTTTGCTATCAGCTTTGTAATTGTAAGGAAAACTAATTTTTTCAGGTCTCAGCTTCAATGAGAGAAATAACATATACCTTTTGAGATTGCTATAAAGATAAAATACCTTGGCACAATAACTCACAAAGGAGGGTTTCTAAATATGGATATTATTCCATGCCCTCCTCCAACACTCATGATTCTGAATAAAAAGAATTTGAACATTACTACTTGGAAGATCACATTGTTTTCAGACACTCTGCTCCTACATAGTTCTCTATTGCTTTGTTTAATGATAAAATATAAAGTTGGTTGGATTCAAAAGTGGTACTATTACTAAATAACTCAGGGAACCTATACATATATATATATATATATATATATATATATATATACACACACACACTATTTTAACTTCTTTGAAATGGAGACTTACACAATATCTTTAAAATGGTTGTGAAGCTTAAATGAGATAATATATGCAAATATCCAGCCAGTTACTAATACAGAGTCAATGTTAAATGTTAAGTCTTCTGCCAAAGGTTAGCATGATGCAGCCAAATTGCACTGCTCTGGACTCAAAAGACCTGTACAAGAAGCGCAGACAGCCAATGTCTTCTATAACCTTATCTAAGTTACAATATCTGTCTGTGCTTTAGTTTTCTGCTGTACAAATAGTGCCAATAACAGGCAATTCTATGGGATCAGCTAAAGCAGTAGATAAGGAAACACATGAGCAAATACTTTCAAAAGCTAAGCTATTTACATTTCTTTTTTAAAAATAAAATCACCAATGTTTATTTTAAATTTACCATGTTATAGGAATTTAATCTCAGTCAATTCTCAGAAAACCTGCTGAAGCATATACTGTATTATCTCTTTACCCATGTGAACATCAAAGTTCAGAAAAGGAAAGTAACTTCCTTAAGAACTCATATCCAATTGCAGAACAGGAACTAAAATTCGGGAAGACCTACACCAAAGAGCAAACCCTTGGTCAAGGACCGCCAAGATTGGGCTCAGTCAAGCAATCTCTTTCTGCTGACTGTGGCTCTTCCAGAAGAGATTAGATCTCAGGGTTGAAAAAACACATGAGGCTTTCAAAGAGAGTGGCTGAAGCCATGAATATTTACAGCAAAACCAGGTAGCTGTTAATTGCCTGAGGGTTGCCTTCTCTGGGGATCCTGGATTCTTCAGGATGGGAGACAGAGGTTGTGACAGGGCCTAAAGTCCTGCCCTCCAGAGAATGTAGGAGGTGGAATTACTTTCCCTCACGGAGAAGATTTGCTCCAGTCTCCCCTTAATTTTCTCTATGTCTTTTCTTTCTTCCAATTCAAATCTAGTTGGAGCCCTTTTCTCTAGTTTAACACCTTTTCTTGTAATGTCACATCCTAAATGTGTCATATTGCTTGCATATCGGTTTGCTAAAACTACATTTAACAAAACAGACTCTTGTTCAATGCCTTTACCAGTTAATTGGTAATTAGGTCACTACAGTTCCACTTCGTCAACCTTCTATTTTCTCTCACATACAATGATTTTTAAAAGTTAGAAATTCAGTGATGGATCAGGGAATGTAGCTCAGTGGCACGATGCCTGCCTGGCAAGCTTGAGGTCCTGAGTTCAATTCCCATTACTCCCCACCCTCTCCTACCAAAAAAATAAAAGAAGTTCAGTGATATAGATACTTAGATACTTAACTCAATGAGATTTACTAACTCCATTTGGTTTTTGAATAATTATAAATATATTTATGTGGTTTCAGGCATGTTTATTATAAATTAGATTGCATATATATATATATATAAAATACAGTTGATATATATGTAGCAAGAACCTTCATATATATATTTTTTAGATCTCAAAATTATTCTCATTTAGTAGATGAGAAAATTTAGGTTGAGTGTTAAAATGGTCTGCTGCATAGTCACAGTCACAAAATCATCACTATGGTCAAAAAATAGTCATGAAATATTCAAAATTATCACAAAATAGAGATATTGACACCTGAATATTTGTTTCATGGTAGTAAGTCTCATATGCTTTTCATTACCCCATACCCTCATGACATTGTCTAATTTCTAACTGTCTAACTTGCAGAATTCACTGACATAATTATTGCAGAAATGCCTTATGTTGACAAGAGTGTCTTTTAACACACTTTGATCTCATATGGTCCTCATAACAGCCCTTGGGTGAAATTGATACAAGTGGTAAATCTAGGTCCAGAAAAGCTAAGTGGTTTGCCAAAATTCACACAGTGAATCAAAGGAATGATCAGTATTGTACTCCTTTATGCTGTAATATTCTACCACACTTCTGATTATAATTTGGATAAAAAGTGAGTTTAATCACCATTCATATTATAAAAATAGGCAAGCAAATCCAAGAGGAATATAAAGAACCCAGTCATCATAAAATCATATTTGAAATGACATTTTTTTAAATATTTAAAACTATTATTTTAAAATCCATTTTAAAAATTTAAGTGTAATGCTAGAAACTTAAAATGACAGAATTATTTTGTCATAACTACAGTAAAAACTAAAAGAAGCACTTGGTTTTGATTAGGATTTTAGTTAAGGAAATGACTGAAGACATTTGAAATGTATAACCTTTTAGTAATTAATTAGTTTTTTCATTCATTATTAAACAGATGCACTGCGCCAAGTGCTATGCAATATTTCCTGCACTAATAATTACAAAAGAAAATCTGAGATACGTTTATAAACAAATCTAAGTCAAAGGTAAGTTAGTTTGGCCCCCACACATAGATGGTTAGACTTTATGGCATTCCTTTATTATTTTGATAGAAATGACAGTGTAAATTAGCATACTCTGGTGGGAAGAAAGCAAGAGGAAAAAAAAATAATAATCAGTATGTAATTGGCTACTCTTTATTTTACTATTTTGTAACTATATAGTTTTCCTTCCTCTCAACCTAATATGTGGGTTGGGGGGTGAGTAATCCAGGTTTTATTTTTGCTTTAAAAGTTTTTGTATTTTACCTATTAGAATAAAAAGAAAAATTAGAAGAAGTCACATTATCGATTTATAATTTGATTTATTGAGAAAATTAGAATTTGATTTATTGAGGAAATGGAGTATTTGGCCCATGGCCATATATTAATTCGTACACTAAGTATAAAATATTCCAGTTCAAATTTATAAAAAAAAAATTGATAGTGTATGTGATGATATTAACATTGAACTCCAGCTGGTTACCAATGGCTTCAGGTGTGGTCCCATTACTTAGAAGCTGAGATGAGTCCAGGAGTCCAGAAGTTCAAGACCAGCCTGGGCAACAACACAGCAAGACCCTGTGTCATTATATCATTTACAAAAAGAAAAAAAAAAAGTTAGACCGATTAGAAGCCAGAATGCCACACCATCAGCCAGGTTACAGGCTACTGTAGAAACCTGCATATAATTTGAATGAGAAACAGAAAAGCCTGAAGCAAGTCTTTACTTGTTGGAGGAAACTCTGTCCCTGGGTGTTCTCTTGCTCAGTATTGGCAATAGAAACTATTCCCTATTTCTACTTTACTTTAACTATTTTTACTTAAGTAAAAATTTTGATTTTCAGATTTAAATGTGGAAAACAATAGAATTTTGTCTCACCTGACAAATTAACAGTTTCTGCATACTATCACTGGGGTATTCTGTGAATAAAACATTTTACCTTGTGGAAATGTAATATTCTTTAACATTCACATAGTACAGTTACTCCATTATCCTTTGACTAGACAGTAGTCCTGAAGATTCCTAATAACAAAAACCAATTTCTTCTCAGAGAAACAAGGAAAAAATGTTCATGACCTCAGAACAACACTTTCTTTTCTAATGAGAGAATATTTCTCCTTTAACTATAACTTTAATTAAACTCTATTACTTTAATTTAATTTAAGCTATTTAAATAGTTCAAATGCTATTAAACTCTTAAGAACATATTTTTAAAAAGGTATTTACTTTCTGGGCATTTTTCTTAGATTTCATGCTGCCTTAATTACCATCCACTTATTGTAAAGTATTGCATAAAATAAAATATAATGCATAAATTGCATTAATCTCCATAAAAGTAAACTTGAGGTAGAGCATAAACTAACCAAGATTGGAAGTCCAATAAAAACATAAAGTACATAAAACATCTTCAAATGCTTCGACTTCTATGGTTGGTGGGCAGATCTTATTGCATTCTTCTTTTATTTCTATGGAAATGAAAGTAGTCATTATCATGTATAGTGCATTATTATGTAATATTCCCATCTAATTATGTGATTACTCTTTGTCTTTTTTCCCTTTCCTCTTTTAATGTCTTTCCTCCAAAGTAGAACTTCTCTATATCTATAATAATTTTCATGAGTTTGCCAGGTCATTTATTTCTCTTTCATAATTAGTTACATAATTATAGCACCCAGGCAAACATTAGTAACTAGGGAAATAGGGCTATTTAATTATGTACTAATGAATAGTTGTGATTATATGATTGTTTAAATACATAGGAAATTAAGAAAATGCTTTCTATCAAGCAAAATATTTCTTGAATTCTACTTTCAAGAATACCGTCAATTAAGTTACTCTTCATAAAAACTTTTCACTGTCATGGAAATTATAGACGTTAAGAATATAGAAGCTGTAATTCTTGGATTTGAAACAATTTTGGATATCTTCAAGTTCAGTTCTTTTATGGTTTACTGACACATGTTTTATGGTATATTAACAAGTACACTTGTTGACAAAATATTTCTTAAATACCTCTAGGGCTGTAGTGTTTGCCATTAGAGAAGAACTTGTATTCCAGTTCTGAACAGCGCTAGTGATTAGCAGATAACTCTTGAGTATGTAATATGTGTGAGACATTTCCAAATATTATGCAAGACAAAACTTTTGAGTTAGACTTTACTTTTGTATGTTCAGTGTGACCCTGAGGTAAAGGATATAACAAGTCTACTTGCAAAAATGGTGTGATTGGACTGTAATGTACAAAACATGCTCACTTTTCAGTGAAGAGTTCAGATGATCTAATCATCTGCAGTTGAGGAAATTGGCTACTTGTCAGGGCATCATGCATCGTGGCTCTGCTCTGACCTTTTTCTCTCACAGGGCCCTCAGGCAGCTTGGAGCTTCTACTTGAATTTTTGATTCTTGATCAGCCACAATCTGAAATTTAATCTGGCACTTCCTAGATGTTCTAGTCCTCAAATGTACCCTAAATTTATTATTTCACAATTCATGAGCAAGTGGTCAATCCAATATAAGACTCCAGAACATTTGGTTAGATGTGGCAACCAGTCTGGTCTCAGTGCTTTAGCCATGCTGGGGCCATTGGAGCCAAGTACATAGGTCATGGAGATTAGTTGGTGACGTACATTTGAAAGAGTTTATTAAGAATCAGAGAGCCTCTCTGGTGAAGGCGAGAACTACTAATAGCAAGTTCTTTTTGAATGTGGAGGTCTCTATTAACATCCAGTTACTGTACATACCGGCCAATTACTGTCACTGTTAGCCTTTGTTAATCAATGATACTCAAAATAGTTTTATATTATTTATTACTTTTTAATTCTATTCAATATAATCTTTTTTTTAACAGTGGGACCTATGCACGTGAGACATATTATTTACTTCATTTGGGAGAAGTGCTTGGTGTGTTTTACTCCATGGGTTCCCAGAGATGCATAGTTTTGTGGAATTTGAATTATACAATGATAATAGTATAATATAGACTCATATAATGCAAAGCAGGTAATATACATTATGACTTTTAGTCTGTGAAACTACTCTGTGGGATTTGCCCTATCACGTTGTATGTTGTGTGTGAGGAAATGGGCTTGTAGGAAATGAATAACTTACCTTTAACATAGAGCTACAAGTGTCAAAGCTGGGAGTTTGATTCCAAACTTCTTTGTCTTCAGAGCCCCAAGGCTGTGACTGTGCCTTGGTGTTGCTCAGGTTGCGAGAAGTTCAAAAACCGTCAATGTAAGAGGACCCATGACCGAATGCAAGAACTACATTCAGAGGCAGCACAGCCTTGCCACCTCCGCTATGCTAATTCACATGTCAGCCATTCTCCCAAGCAAACAGACCTACCTGAAAGTGCAGGTAGCAACTAAAACAAGGGTTTGACTTCAGGTTCTTATAATGGCCAAGGAGTTAATGTGAAATATCAACTTTTAGTTGACTTTATTCAACAACACAATTTTTCTCTCTTTGTGCTTTCAAGATACGTACCTGCTGTATGATAACTGTGCAGATTATCTGAATTGTTTAGTTTGATCTCTAAATCAAAACAAGATAATCACAAAATTATTATTCTGTATCCCCAAGTAAAAAGAAGGACAGTCAGGGGTTTCAATTATAATGAACTGTATAAAATGTCACAGATAAAAAAAGAGCATAACTATTTCAAAGAAAGAGATATTATGGTAGCTACTGTTGATATCCAATTGTCTTGTTGCGAAGTGCTGTTTTGCTTGTATTGTTCTGTTCTGATTTGCGTTGTTCTGTCCTCTTTTGTTTTATTCTCTGTAAAATAAAATTTTTTTAAAAAAGTAAATGGAAAGATGTTGAAAAAAAGCAGGAGCAAATAAAATGCTATGAGGATGGAAGCATTTCTTTATTTTATTAGGCCAGAGGATGCCCTGTGTAAAAAATAAATTAGCGTACATTTTGCACATTGAGTAAGAGTTGAGTTAGGGAATGTAGGGCTGGTAATGAGTTGAGCATCTAGGCAAAAGGGCCGTTTCATTATCATATGAACTAGGACTTTTTTGGGTGGGTACTGGGGATTGAATTTATGACCTTGTGCTTGACAGTCAGGTGCTTATGCTGCTGAGCTAAGGCCCCAGCCTAAATGAGGACATATTGTAGTGTAAAGGGGGCACTTCTAATAATTGCACCAATGTAACAGACAAAGCTGGGATTGTTCTGGTCAAACCAGCATGTGTAACCATCTGAACCATAGAGAAAAGGGCAGAAAAGCTCTTTTTAGCTAAAGCAAAGAGGGAAATAGGAAAAAAAAAGACAAAGAAAAATACATTATGGCTATATTATAGAAGACCTTGAATGGCAAGCAGTTTTACAGACAAAAATCTAGCCATTGAAAGACTGAGAATAGACAGATGCACGACACAAGCAGTACTGTCTTTGAAAGAGATGAATCTGGCAATAGAGAGCAAGATGAACGGCAAGGGGAGCAAACGCTGGAAATAGGTACTTGAGATACCCGTGGGTTCTTTTCTATCTGTATGTTCTTTTAAAACTCAATTTGCCTTGGCCACAGTTTGAGAAAGACCATCTCTATGCTTCATGCACTCTTGTTTATCCTGATACACCAGCTAGAACCAGGGGTAGTCATATACTTTTGCTGGCCCGGTGTGCTATTTTACTCTTAAAAATTTGGAATTGAGACTAGAGATAGAGTCTGAGTGAATTCATGGCCTTGGAGTACATGAGGCCATTAACAAAATGGGGATTCAAGCAGAAAACTCGTGTGTACAGAGACAAATGCTGGAAAGTACAATACACATGAGTTCTCTCTGTCTGTCTGTCTGTCTGTGTGTCTATCTGTCTATCTGTGTGTGGCTGGAAGGAAACAGAGGGAAAGGAAGACAAGAGAAGAGAAATGCTGCATGATGGCTTAGAGGTCCTGTGATAACTACTGTAACTATATTTTTCCTTCTAATTTGATTAGGTTGATTTTTCTTGAGAACCATCTTAAGTAGGAAATGTTCTCCCATCAGACTCATTCATTGGAGAACTTCATTGTGAATGAGGCAAAACAAATCTTTTTTATACTAGTCATTAAATATTTCAGGATTGACATTGTTATTTCCTACACTTTTTCTTCAATCCAAATATTGTGTTCTATAACAATACTCTGTTCAGTCATTTGGTTGACCATCTTGTTTAAAATTGAGAACCTTACTTAAAAAAATATTCTGACCAGTACAACAAATAGGGTATTTTTTTAACCACCTTTTCCCCGTCTTGTGTCTTTTGATTATCACACCAAGCACATGAAAACTTACTGTACTCAACTCTTCCCCAGCTGTAGTGATGAGGGAGGACTTGTAGCATCATATTCTTAATTAACAATATGTATGCAACAGGCATTAATCATACTTCTTCTGAACTGAAAAGGAAAACATTCAGTAAGGGAAACTTGAATTCTTGTCTAGGATGAGACAAGATGATTAGAAACCTCATCACTTTAAAGGATGCTGATGCCAGAAAAGAAGAGAAACTTGGTTCCTGTTTTCTACCAGCTTCATTACTTTGCTTATTGCATGAAGCAGGAAGAACCATTGTATTCAAAGCAGTGCATATATATATTTTAATATCGGTCGATAAACTTCTTTGAAGGTTTGTATCTAGATGTGCCCCCAAAGCCTCATGTGGTCATAGGTGGGGCTTTGGGGGGTGTCTGGACCTAGGTGTGTGCTGCAGGGATCAAGGATGCAGTGCTGTGGCTGATTCATGATGGCGGACGTGATGTGAGGATTAAGAATGCGAGTGTTACTACCCTAAAAGTGAGAAATCTGAGTAAAATATAAGAGACAGAAAAAAGGCTGCTTGTCACTTGCTGCTGCTTACTGCTTAGCTCTCTTTTGATGGCTTGCCGTGGACTATTTTTTCTCTGTGATGCCCCTCTGTTGTACTAACCTACCACGAAGCCAGCCAACTATGGACTGAAACTTCTACAAACTGTGAGCCAAATAAACCTTTCCTTCTTCACTTGAGGAAATAGGAACCAAGCTCCTCTTCTTTTTTGGCCACAGCATCCTTGGCACACACAATAGTTGTGTGAAAAGTGGTGTGTTTCCAAGCATCTTGTCTCATTCTAGACAAGAAAAGAATAAAAGAATCACGCTTACTAAGCCTAGATATATTTTTGTAAATATGATTTATGATAATACTGACCTTTAAGTGATTGTTTTATATATATATATATATATATATATATATATATATATATTATAATTTATTTAATACTACCAAAATTTCTCCTAATTTTAAAATTTGTCTTCAGTGATAAATGTTCATAATTCCCAGCTATAAAACACAAAAATGGTGTAAATTGATTTTCTAAACCTTGTCATCCTGTAGACCTACTTTTCTATAAGAAAGATAAAAGATCTGCATCTAATAAATTAAAGCAGAAAATACGACACAGATTTTCAAGCTTTGAAGCCTAAAGTATAGAGTAGAACAAATGGAAGAGTAAACAACAATTTGATTGAATACAGTGTTGGTGTAGTATGGGCAATAAAATGTATTGTCAGGTAGGTAAAACATCGAGCAGGACAATGAAACATCTTCTGAAGTGCTAATCAGTATAATTTTGACGCCTATCAATGTTTGCTACTTTTAGCCCACAGTATCTTGGAGTGACTCACGGAGTAGAAATGGTGGTGATGATGTGTCTGTTCACTTAGTAATGATTTAAGACGAGTCCCCTTCCACTGTAGTTCCCTGTGACCTCTGAATGACATGTGGAGACATAGAAATGTCCATGCCCAGAAAAAGGACACAAGCAGGTTTACAGGCAGGACAAAGGAAAGCTCAAATGGGCAGCCTTGGCCGAGAGATGTGATGGATACTGAGTATCAGCAGCAGGTGTAGGTAAGCGTTCTAAAGCCAGGGAAGCACAGTGCAGACACGGAGGTTAAAGGGGCCCCGTATAAAGACAGTGTGAAGTGAACAAAGCTCAGTGAGGAGACCAGCACTGTAAATGGGTCAGGAACCTTCCACCTCTGCAGCCATGTTTCTAATAATCTCTTGTTGCTCTGAGGCTACCTCAGAGAAAGGAGAGAGAGGATGAGAGACGGAAAGAAGGCATGAACACTCACACACACCAGATTCATCTGTAAGAAATCAAGCTTTAAATTTACAGCAGGCAGTGTTACTGAGACTATATATATATATATATATATATATATATATATATATATATCCTATTTGGAAAAATAACAGGTTGTCATTAACTTGCATTTCTTTATGTGGTCTCATCTGACTTATAGGGTGCAAGTTTTAAAACTATTTTAAATACAAGACACTTGATTTAAGAAAAGTGGAGTACATAAATTCTTATCAGAGTTCAAATCAGTGGAGACTTCACTCATAATCAGGAGACGGACAGGTAACATTTGGACAAAACCATAAAGGATATGAATGACGTGAGAGAGATAGAGATAGAGATAGAGATAGAGATAGAGATAGAGATAGAGATAGAGAGAAGAGTGAAGAAGCATGTATTTGTTAAAAATAGAGGCAGAAATAGAGGAAAAGGACTTGCATAGGAAAATCAAATAATCTGTTACTGGAGCATGTATATGTTGCCCAAAGCACACAGTTTTGAAACTGGAAAGGACTTTAGAAATGCAAGTCTTCTCAGCTGAAGTTTAGGTGTATGAAATAGTCCTGCACCTCCTCACCTCAGGCGGAGGTCTGTCTTGAACATGGTTTTCTTCTCCACAGCAGTTTGCTGCATGGAGCTGCCTTATGGGTTAGTGCTTCACTGGCTAGGCGAAGTGACTGAAAACTTTGAGGAGAGAACTTTAACACAATCTGCTCTAGAATAATGAGGTAGATGGAAGAAAAAGAGAAGGATTTGTAAAGATTACTGCAGGAATCCAGCGAAGAAGTAATATAATCAAGATATAGCTTTGGTTTATTCATTCGTTATATAATTTAAGAGTCCCTGAACACTCCTCTGGGAAGTAGAAAACAACCTTGTCAGAAATCAGTTATAATTCACAAACCATGAGTGTTTGTGACCACAGAAATGTGGGAGGAGATCTGAAAAGAATTTGAGTCTTATGACATAATTGGCAATAAGACTTTGAAGAAGTGTTGAGTTCATTTGGACCTATTGAGTTTGATGTACAGAAATGGCCTCCATATGAATTTCTCAATCAGGCAATTAGAAAGCAGGCCCAGAGATCTGAGAACGAACATAGTTGAAGATTTAGAGATTTGGAAGAAAATCAGAATACGGTGCTAGTTCATAGTTCACAAGGATTCTTTACCTAATAGCAAAATGATTGCCAGTCCTGTACTCTTCTCATGAAAGTGCTCAGTGTTTTCCTGTGACACTTTAGAATGTTCCCTTCATATATCTTGCAGTCACTTTGTTTTCTTTTTTAAAAAGCATTTTTTGTAGCACACGTGAAAATGGGTCAATCATATTCAGCAGTTATAGACAGTTAAATTGCGAACTGAATAATGCATGGGTGTGGTGCTGTTTACTGGAACAAGTGGTTTATTTTACTGCCTAAATTTCACATCCTTTAATATTCCTCCTAAGAAGTCATCTGATTTGGAAAATTCTTGCAAAAATAATACTGGAAAATAAGGACTAAACCCATGTCAGCCAGTTGAAGTGAATTATTGAGTATATCTATTTCCCTGGAATATTTTTTACTAATAGAAAAATCAGTGTCTGCCAATTTGTAATAATAAGTGTTGAACAAATACTTATATTTTTAGTTTGCAGATGTGCCAGCACCACAGCCAGTATGTCTCAAACTTGTTTTTGAAGGGGGAAAAATGAAATGGAATAATAGCACAAGAGGAAAGGTTCAAGGTAAGGATTGTTTTTATATGTGGTTTTAAAGATAAAAGACATCACACCAGCATCCACATTAGAACTAGTGTCACATCCCAAACATTGCTTGTAGAAAGAAGTGTTAAGGATCCATGAAAACTGATTGGACTTGACCACTGCCCTTCACTTCATGGCCTCCAGATAAGTGGACAGCCTTCATAGGTCATCCTTGGGAACCACCAATCTAATGGCATTGATACTGACCCTGATGTCAAAGGAATCACCTTCTGGTTATGTCTTTGTATGAGGCTAACCCTATGACAAGGGGATCATCACTCAGGGTCTTTGTTGTAGTGAGGAGTTGCAAGGAGAACAGTGACATACAGGACACAGAATTCATAACATTATTTTATGATGGTCACCCAGAGTTAAATACAAGAAAGTGAGAAAATCTATCCACAACACTAAGGACCTAGAAAATTTGGCTGAGGACCTGGATCTCACAGCAATGTCCTGGATGAGCCCAACTGAAGACCTAGAGCCCATGACAGTGCCTTCCATGAGTCCAGCTGGAGGTCTAGAGCCCACAACAATGACTCATGCAAGTTGGTTTTATGGATCTGCACTAGAAAAGCCCAAAGGTCAGTGGTGGAAGCCAGAAAGTCTGTGCCATCGGGGTGAAGATTCTGTGCCAGTAGGCTGATGGTGAGCCAATAAGCAACAGACAAAGTAAGGACCAGAGCTCCTCTGAAAAGCACCACAGCCATCCTCAGCAAAATGCTATGATGATGAGAACAGTAGAGTGCGTATCAGGAAGCCAATGTGACACAACTCCTGGATATTAAACAGCACACCAACTTCTCCAGAGCTAGGAAGCAATGCTCAAAGTAAGGGCAAGAGCTCCTCCAAAGTGAATCGCAGCCACTCTCAGTGACAAGGTCCTGAGCTCCTCCAATGATAATGTCGAAATTCCCATCAGGGAAGCTAGCCATGACAAGCTCCTCCAGGAGAACCAATGGCTCCAAACAACAACACTTAAGAGAACCCACAATACTATACTCTTTCTCTCCGTGTCTCCTTTTATGCTGGCAACTTTCCTCAGGTGTGCCATCTACGCTCAGCACCATGGTGATTTAATTCAACTGGTGTTGTTGATCACCAGTTTTTAACCCATAACAGTCTAGTATGTTTTCATATCTGAATACCTGACCCTTCTTGCTTTATGAGAATGTTACAAAATGAATTGAGAGAAGCCTACTATGCTTTGTATTCTCATAAGAAAGGTGTCTGTAATACTAAAGGATTAACATTAATTCACCCAGAATAAAGGCTATAACCTAAGCCAAGCAATAAACATACCTGATGAAAGTGTTCTTGCTCTAACACCTTTCTCTGTTTTGGCTCCTGTTAACCCTAAATGATCCCAGCTACTTGTTCTGAAAGTTTTATCAATAATTTTATATTATCGCACATCTGGTGATGTTTAAAAAAATTCATAAACATAAAAGTAATGCTAACCAAGGATAAATAAACCCAAAGATAGAATTTTATAATTAAGAACAGCATTTTATACATCATTATCACAAGCACCCAAATAATTAATTAAGCAATGGAACAACAACCAAGAAGCACCTGATGTCAGATGGTTACACTTAGAGCGCAATTTCATAACAGCCATGAGCACAATTTTAACCAGCAAAGGACTGCAGTATTTTGTAGCACATATTTAATTTGTGGTTAATGACTGAGTCTATCTTATGAAATTTCTGATTCAGGAAATTCTGAAAGATAAATATAAGAGAAGTTGAAGACCTGAAAATAGAAGCCATGCCACTTAAGACCCTTGTTAGCTAAATTTAAGAGAGATTCAGTGCTAGGATGACAGAAGGGACTATAATTTCTTCGGAAGACATGGAAATGTGTTTGTTTTTTTTAACCAAACAAATTTCCTATTTTACTAAGAAAATAAGAAAAGAATGAGTAGTTAGCAAGCCACGAATAACTCTGGTTGACTTATGGTGGGCTAAAAGAAAACTAATTTTTGAAGGAGTCAATAAAAACAATTTTTATTGGGCAGCTTCAGTAATACCCTGGATTCTATAAGTGTATAATTTTTGACCTGCTATTTAAAGAATATGAACAGGAAGATTTCTTTCCCAGTATCTACTCCACTGGGGAGTCAAGATGAAAATACAGTATGACTCCTTTGATTCTAGTTTCATCTCCTGCAGCTGCTCCAGGAAGTCACTAAGCCACCTGTGATTGGTCTTGAAAGCTCTTGTATCTTTGAAGGCGGGTTCTTTCCATCTGGAATGTGCTTCTCTTTTCCTATCTGGTTAAATGCTGCTTTTTGTTCTTAGAGAAGCGAATCATTATTACTCTCTGAGGAACTCTGGAAACTCTTTCTCCTTATCTCTGCTGCATCACAAATGAAGTTCTCCATTCCCTTGTTTTTATTTGACCTTCGATTGGCTGCTCAAAACTTACCTTCTCTCTCTTCCCTACAGCGTGAGAGGTCAATGGCTACATTTTCACTTTTGGAGCATGTTATTCTCTTTGCCACTGTCTCACAGGACTCCTTCCTTCAGTAGCCACCTCATTTCTTTCTAAATCTAGCTGGTGTTGCAACCTTTGGCCTTCTCTCATCTTTGCATCCCATTTAGCTTTTAAGTCACTTGAAAGATTCACATTCAATTTTACCCTGAAATGTTGTTTTGTTTTGTTTTCTTCCATTAATCTCTATTGTGATTGCATGGGCTAACCTGAGCTCTGGCCAGATTCTACTTTGGGAGTTCTGGACCAGAATTTCAGTAGCAGAGGGTTAGAGGCAAAAACCAAAACCAAAACCAAAACCAAGATTAAAAAAAAAAAAAGCAGTGAAGATATTTATAATACTGTTTGTCATAGCTGGTGCATTCGCCTATCTTCTTCAATAGACTGCAAGTTCCTAGAGGACAGAATTTTTATTATGCTCATCTAGGCATCTAGGGGATCTGGCATGGTTCCGAGCATTTAGTAGATGGTTAATACATGTTTATAGAATAAATAAAATATATGTGTGGTAAACCTGGAACATGGTATTACTTTGATATTTTAGTCACTGCATGGAGTAACTTTACTGTTTAACCAAGACAAAGTAGGTTTCTTTACAAGGAAGCCAGATAAACATATAGATAGGCAGATGTTTAGCAATAGAAATATATTCTTAGCAGTAAGTCATTAGGCAATTCATCATTGTAAGATCAATGTATACTGTTTTTTCGCTAACTATATCAGCTATGACACTTCTAGGTGCTATGATCTTAACGGAACTGCTGTTGTATATGCAGATTGGTGAGAACAGAAATCTCCATTTCATGGCACATGACATTCTGTTGTTCAGAATGGAGAACTTTTGCTTCCCTTCTCGGTTCTTCATCAGTCCAAGAGAATTTGACAGTTTTGAGAAAACATACTACTTTGAAAATATACTACAGCAGTAATCTAATAGACTTACAGTTTTGTATTTTCTAGTTATTTATTCATCATCCATCAATGTCTACAGTAATGAGCTCTGATCTGAAAACTGGCTTCTGATTCTGCTGCTGAAGACTAGAATAATGCTCAATAATGCAGAGCCTTGCTCTCTAATGGCCTGGGACTAGATTCAGGGACAGCGATGTTTATCATTCTCGTTGCTTGCACCCCTGACATCAAGCGCATGTTCACAGTAGATACCAAATACATCTTTATTGAAAGAGCAAATGATGACCTCCAGAGTTCTTGTCTCCCATACATCTCCTGCCCCAGATCATCAGTAATAGGCCTTTCCCACTCTCTGACAAATCATTATTCAGTGTATGATTCTGCCCATGAGTGTACTATTTCTGAATTTACTGTACTATATCTGATTGCATGTGGTTGTATTTTGTCAGCCCATTTCTATAGTCAATGATTGAAATATTGTTATCCCTCCAGTGTATTTAGAGGGATATTTGTAACATCTCTCTAATGGTTTCAGGTAAAGGCTAGCTACCTTTTTTTCCTTTACTTTCAAGAAAGTCTAAAGTCCTTTAACATCTCTTGTCTGTGACACTTTTATGATGCCTTCTAGCTCTTAGCACCCACTTGGCCCACAAATGTTGGCCAAATTGAATTAAATAGAAATTTTCCTGGTAGGGCAACCCTTTTGTCTCTGTTCATGTGGACTGTACCAAGTGGCCTCTCAGGAGAGGACTGAACTAGCAAGGGCTAGAGCTCAGGCCTTCTGACATTCCTATAGATCCTTCAAAAGGATCTATATGAAATGGGCTATTTAAACAGAAACCTGCATAGGAATGTCCTGCATAGGAATTTGTAAATTTTAACAGGTTTGGATTAAATTAATATTAAATTCAAGCCAGCTTTGCTTCCTAATTATTATTCCAGGTTGAAACATGTTTTGAGAAGTGAGTGAAAGTCACCTTAGGGATTTCATTCACATGGTGGGTAGGCAGAATTCCCAGAGACTCAATTTCTTTCCCTTCTCTTCCACTCCATGTCACACTCCCTTATAAAATAAGCTACACAGGATATGTTGTCTATTTTGATATAACTTTTAGGGAATTTTCTGAATTCATTAAAATTTCCCCTTCTCTGTTCCCTTAAAGTGAGCATAAGTTGTTAGCCTGGGGGTTCTGGCTAAATTCCAGTTTGAGCAATTAATTACATTTCAATGCAGCTCTCCTTGCAACTTCAGACAGCAGAGGCATGCATGCTCTTTGTCTTCCTCAGCGAGGCTCTGCAGACTGTGAAGCAGCTGCTGCCTTCTCCCCAGAGGAGAGCAGGTTCAGAGTGGTGAGGAGTTTTCTGCCTCTTTGAGGGAGCTGCTTGCAAAGCGATCAGGGACAAAAGGTATCCCTGGGAATGTGAGGCTGTTTTTACCACAGGGATCTCTTAGCAATCCATCACTTCTCTTTTGAACCACTGGAACAAAACGGGAAGTGATTGTGTTTTCTTGAGGAGATGTTCCTGAATGTGATGGCTTCCTTTGAAGCCCGGTTAAGGAGTTGTTTTTAGTTTGCTTTTGTTTTCCTGAAACGTCTTCAATTCAGCTCACTTCCTACAAGATCTCACACCACAGCCTGACATGCCTGGTACCTAAACGGCCGCCTTCACAGCTAACAAAAGATGGAGAACACACAGATGCAAATTATTCTAATGGAATACGTTAAAAGAAGCAAAAAAGGTTTTCTTTTTAACTGTAAGTGGCAAAGGTAACTAATAATCTTTGGAAAGCACAGATGATAACACAACACCAAAGTTCACTTGCAGAACTTCACTCACATGAGCAAACAAGACAGAAATTCATGCAGTGTTCCTATATCCTGCAAGTTAGTTTGAAAAGGTATAGAGAATAACCTTTCTAGATGCATACTCTGTTTTACTTGGCCCTGGCAGTGGTGCTTGATGGAATGATAATTGGATGTTGATGAAAAACATCAATCATCATTGCATTGTGACTTGAGTTATATTTGTTTAATGTTAAACTTTAAATTGTGAAATAAACCATGCAGGTTGGAGAACATTGATTGTGTTTCTAAAACTTCATTCTTTTACCTATTAGGCAAGAGTAAGTCATTCCTCTTTTTTTAAGGTCTTTTTTTTTTTTTAATTGGTATTAGGGGTCGAACTCACAACCATGTGCTTGCAAGGCAGGCACTTATGCCGCTGGGCTAAATCCCCAGCCCCAAGTGAGTCATTCCTTATATCACTTGAGCTTATTGAAAATTTCAAGATTACTCACACAAGTTTGAAACATTTGTCATATAAAAAGAAAAAAGATCTCCTTTTTCAACTTGTTTCTAAACTATCTTTGCTAAAGTCTAAGTTTCTTGGTGCAGACCTGTTGCTGACATTCTCACCGTCTGGGCAAGGTTTTACTTTTACATTTTCCCAAGCAGATTCTCTATATGGCTCTAGAATCAACTACTTTTGTAATCATTTTTCCGAGACAGATGACTATCTCACAAATTGTACATCTTTATCTGCAAACAGCTGGTTCAGTCAGCCCATATATTAGCCACCAGGTAGGACAAACAGCGTTTGTTTCTCACCGCTACATTCTTCATCTTCCAGGTCATCCCCCCCAGGAAGGCACAGACAAAGCCTCTCACTCTTGTTTTCAACAGTCACAGCTCAGTTAATACTTCATCTCATAGATCATCCTGCGTAAACACAGCATCTCTGAAAGTTGGTTCCTGAGGCCCTTGCTGGCTGTCCTCTTTTCAACACCTAAGAAAATCTTTATCTTTGTCACAATCACTCAGTGCATCTTCAAAGTCTTATCTCAGCCTGAAATAATAAATTTGTGCTTAACTACCTCCTTCCCTAGACTATAGCCAACAAGAGGACACTGTTTCTGTTTTCACTTCCTCGCTCATTGGTCTTTTCTTTTACTCACTGTTATTTTTTTTTTTAATTCCTAGCACTAACAATCAAGATATTTAGGTTGCATATAGGAATACAACTTTAATTCTCCATTCACTGTATTTATTTTCTTATTTCCTGGGTTGCATGAGTTGGGAACATGTCAACAATATTTCTTCTTTTTTATTTTCTTCCTTAAGGAAGACATAGCCATAGATAGCTATCTAGGTTTTTGTGAATTATTTGAAATGTATCATGATCTCTAATGTCACTTGGGTATTGAAAGGAACTTTCGGAGTCAGCCAACATATTAAGTAATATTTCCTATTTTAATCTAGCTCATCCTCACACTAGCTATATAAATTTGATATTTTAGTAATAATTTTGCAGAAAATGAAATTGAGAATTAGAGGTGAAGTAGCTTATCAAGTTCACGTGGGTAGTTAAAAAAAATCACGAGGAAGATTGTGTAGTTTTAAAGCCCAGGTTTTCCTTTTGCCATGAACTGACATAAATAATCATGTTGAAAACAATCAAAGATGACCTCCTAATTAAGTTTTGTGTTATCAAAGCTGGGTAAATAAGTTAGCAAGTGAACTAAAATTTTTTAATCAGGTTGACCATCAGTTTACACTGACAAAATTAAATATAGTTTTGGTGAGGAAGTAGCTACATCTGTGTATAACCAAAACTATGCCCAACTACTGTAAGTTTACTTCCCAATTAAGACTGAAAATTCATACTTGGTTATGTGGAAGGTCAAAAACTGTCAAGTAATATTTGAAGGAGTGTCTGGATCCAGTGAGCATAGGAAAGGATCCTTGTTAATATTGCCCAATAATGGCTCTGAGTATTATAAACTGGAAACTTGTCAAACAATGTAGAACTCACTTGAAGGAAATTTGGCCAATTCTGCTAAGTAGTTCCATTTTTGAAGAAGGCCACATGTGATGAAACACTGTCCCTATGAGGCACTCATTCCACAGTGTATTAAAAGTGTATCTGTCACTTTTCACAAAGAATGTTAAGTATCTTTCTGTGTGCAGTCTATCTTTCTTTTTAAAAAAGAAAGAAAAATATAAGAATATAGTGAAATCAACAAGAACAGTGCTTTTGGATTTGTTTTCTCTCCTTTTTTATTTTTGGCAGGACAGGATGATGCATGGTGTCTAATAATCAACATCATTGGATTTTTCAGTTTTCAATCAGTTTTTTCAGCACTGCACACTCACAGTTAAAGACAGAATGGATCTGATTTGAGAAAACAGCTCACAAAGATTCATCTTTTATTTAGTCTTCATGCACCCAGAAACATTTTGAATGGCCAAACTAAGACTTTATTTACATACTTACATAATTTTCTTTCATCTTAGGATTTCAAAGAGCTGTATAATGTTGCTTTTGAGTTGATTAAGCCTCACAACTTCACTAAACACTGTATTACAGTGCAACAGATGAACCAGAGGAAGAGGCAAAATTTCAATTTCTTGTGTATTTTGTGTGTGTATGTGTGTTTGAAATTAGTTAATAAAGGAATGATGCCACACATGGAGATGTGGAAAACTTTTAGGTTTACAAGAAAGTTGCAAGTATGGTACAAGTTTCTATATTTTTACTGAGTTTTTCCAAATGTTAACACCTTAAAGTCCCATGATACCCTTGCACTAACTGAGGAATTATATTATTGTTAATTTATCTACAGACTTTGTTTGGATTTCACTGACTTTTTCCATTAATACCCTTTTTGTATTCCAAGATTTACTGGAAGGTTTCATATTGCCTTTAGTCCTTGTGTCTTCCTAGTCTCCTTGAGTCTGTGGCAATGTCTGACTTTCCTTGTTTTAATAATGTTGATAGCTTTGAAAAGTGCTGGTCAGATATTCTGAAGAATATTCCTCACTGTGTGTGTGTCTCACATTTTTCTCATGGTCACACTAGAGTTACAGCTATTTGTGAAGAGTGTCACAGATGTGAAGGGTCACTCTTGCCACATGATAGCAGGGAGCACACGAGATGAACATGATGCATCGTTGGTGAAGTTAACTCTCTTTCCAGATTTGCTCTGTGTAAAGTTAGTTCTTTCTCCTTTCTCCACTATTTTCTTTGTAAAAGAATCACTAAATTTTAAAGCCAGTTCTCATTTCAGATGGCTGGGAAGATATATCTGGAGGACAGTATCTACATAAATTACTTGGAATTCTTTTATAAAGGGAGTCCTCTCCTTCTCTCTTTACATATTTAATCCATCCTATCGATATATACCTGCTTATATTTATTTCAGAATTTATTTTATGTCAGTACCACCATATTTATTTTGTTGATAAAATCATTCTATATTTGACTAATAGGAGCTCTTTCAGATTGATTACAATGTAAAATTTTGTTTTTAAATTATGTTTGCTTTTAAAAAGTTTACTTTTCAGTATATTTTTATGCAGTCATAGATGTTTGCCTATATTTTGGAGGTTTTTACAATGCTAAAATTACTATGCCGAGAAAATATCAACTATATTTATTGAACTACTATTTTCTAGGTTCTTACAGATAATATCTCATTTAATCATCAGAATCATAGTAGTGGATATCATATCTCTTTAAGAAGCAAAGTAAATGAATTTCAGAAACTATAGCATGAGTTACCTAAATAAGCAAGCAGCAGTACATTATGCAAGTGTTACATTCTTCATACATGATAACCACCATTTCTAATGGGGTACACAGTATCTTTACAAAGATTTAACACTATGATCATTACGACTAAACAGTGGGAACCATATCCTGTCATCAGACTTAGGTTCTTTCAGTTGCCAGTATTCACTCTCTCAAGTGATTCCAACTTCACTTTCCTAGCTTCTGGTTGTATTAGCCACACAAAAAAAATAGGTTACACATATCCATTTGGTTTATAGTTTAGTAAATTTCTGGTGAAATTGAGTAGGCATTTTTTGTTCTATGCCCATTTTTGTCCTACCCCCCCCCCACCTTTTAAAATATTTTGGCTGCTGGTTTTCAAATACACTTTACTAGAAGTCACTATAATTTGCCAACCTTTCTTTCAGTTTCTAGAAATGGCCTATTCCTATGGCAAAGATATAACAGAGATGCATAACTTATGGATTTCTTGGGTGGAACTAAGATAATCATTTGCCATCTTCATTTAATAAAGTCACCCATAGTACACTCACAGAAAAAGAGAGAGAGAGACAGAGAGAGAGAAAGAGAGAGAGATTTGCAACATAAGCTACTTTCTGGCAATAGCAAAGTAATGGATGGAAGGAAGGTCAAACTCTAGAAATAAGTCTGGGATAGAACATTTCTTCAGAGGAGAAAACTGACTGAATTATCTGATTTAGTTCTGTCTTTGCTGTAATCTTCTGAATTTATTCCAGAAATGGAGTTAGGGAGCTGTGGATGTGGAGTTCAGTGGCAGAGCATGTACTTAATCTGTGTATGGCCCTAGGTTTAATCTTGAATATTCAGAAGATTGAGAGGGGTCAATGGGCAAAAAAGTATTATGCTCAAAGGAAGAATGCTAAATTGATGTATTGTTTAGGAATATACAAACAAAAACTTGGCCCACATTAAAGGATGAGGGATTTCAGTTAGATGTAAATAAAGAAGAATCCCTTGGCCAGGCAGAACTGGTATACCCCTTTTCCAGATCCTTGTGACAAGTTTCACAAGTTTGAGTCCAGCTTGATTAACGTGAGACCATGTCTCAAATAAACAAACACATCTGGAGATGCTGCCATCTACAAGGTTGTAGTGTTCTTGCCTAGCATGGCTAGTCCTAGATGAAGTGAAGGAGAAGGAGAAGGAAGTAGAGAAAGAGGAGACAAAGGAGATGAGGACAGGAAAAGGAAAAGGAGAAAGCTCTCATAAAACTGGAACATTGACCACAAAGCCCTGACAGTAAGAAAATATACTAGCCTCCATGAAGTATTATCAAAAATATCAAAAAAAGAAAAAAAATCAATAAATTCAAATAAATAAATATGACCACCTTTCGGAATCCAGAAATAATGCTCTTGAGGAGCATTGAGAGTTGCTAGAGGACCATAAGCCTACATAAAATAGATACACAAAATTTGAATCTTATTCAGAGTATGTATCAATAAGCATGTGCACAGGATAATAATATGCAGTAATTGTGAAGGAAGCAATTAACAGAGAACACTTACATACATTGATTTCACAGCATGCTGAGGACTTAAGTACCTATCAATGTGACCTTACTGACAATTGTCCACTGCTTCAGAAGACTTGTGCTGTGTTGTGCTGGCATTTCTGTGCGAGGTGGGGACCATATGATGGAGAACCCAACCAGCTCTCCACTTTCCAGCCATAGGAAGAACTGTTATTCCCACACTTGTACTGGTAGTGAATGGCACCATTGATAGAGAGTGTGGCTTATGCATTTAAAAAGTTAATGGCACACAGTCCCTCCCTACTACGCTTGTGGGTTTGCATGAGATTCTTGTCACCAGTATAGAGACCCAGTTATCTGAAAAGAAGAAATTTACCAAATTGATTTATGGACTCTCTTTTCATTCCTGGGTTTTAGCATTTAAAATTCATCTCCTTCTAGTCCTATTGTATTTTTAAATTGTGTAACACATGGTGGTTACAAATTGGAAAAAGAAAGATTAGAATGCAGGTTTCTGGCTGATAAGTATTTATAATAAATAGGGAAGATACAACAATAGAAACACTGTAATGTGGATGAAATGATAATTTTAAAGCCATTTATGCATAGCTTTGCATACTAGTGGAGTATGGAAGAGAAAAGTTAACACTTACAAAATGAAGAAACATTTAGGATTCCACTATGTAGACAAAATATTTATGCCCCAAACCATCAGTCCAATGTGTCACATTCAGTTATTTATTTACATTTCAATCTAGCACTGATGTAAGTCCTCAATCAATAGCTCAATAATTTACTGATTATCTGGGATAGAACATTTCTTCAGAGGAGAAAACTGACTGAAGTATCTGATTTAGTTCTGTCTTTGCTGTAATCTTCTGGATTTATTCCAGAAATGGAGTTAGGTTAGCATAGTTGCAGACATGCTTATTCTTGCTGCTTTGTTTCCTATTTACCTTTTCCAAGCTGAAAGTACATTCAATTAAGTTATGTTACACCCTCGAATCACTGGCAGTTAGGCCCGGGATGGTATATAGTTTGTTTTAACAACCAGTGTTTGAGGCCAGCCCATTACCCCAGGCCGGCACAGACATGCTTCTCATTAGTGCTTCCACGTTAAAGGGAAACACACTGTATGCTGAGCTAACTGAATTTCCACTCGCTGAAGTTTGCAGCAAAACCAGCTTGAAAATGGCCTCAAGGGGACCTCACTTCACATTTTATTAAAGTTCATCAACTACATATTATGCAGATACATAAAAATAGATTAACAACAATATAAGAATGACTCATGTTTATTACCTTGAAGAGTAATTGCATAAAAACAAAACAAAAAAATGGCATTGCTAAACCTTAATAAAGTTGAAGAGAGCTACTTCCTCTATCAAGCACAGCAAAAACAGATTTTTGGGAGAATGTCACATTATATCTACTGGTTGGGCCATTATCATACCAAATTTTCTTGATGATTTTAAGGAAATGAGAGTCAAATTAAATCCAGAAAAATGATCTTACTCACAGTATCTCTTTCCTCTGTGGCTAAAACCCAGGTGACGTGTTCATTATCCTGTAGAAAATGCCCAAGTATTTATGAACAACAAAGTTGAACCCAATGAAAACAAAACAAAGTACAAACATCACATCTGTGTATAGATGTTGTGGAGGAATTATGTCCCCCAAATTTATATGTTAAAAACTCAATCCCCATTAGCTCAGAATGTGACTGTATCTGGAGACAGAGTCTTTATGGAGATAATTAAGTTACAGTGAGGTTATTAGGGTGGGCCCTCAGCAATAGGACTGGTCTTAATCCAATAAGAAGAGGAAACGCGGACACAGACACACACAGAGGAAGAGCCTGTGAAGACAAAGGGGAACAATGGGCATCCACAAGCGAGAAAGGCCTGGAGTTTTTTTTTTTTTCCTGACAGCTCTCAGAAGAAACTAACTCTGCTGACATTGCTAACATCTTGATCTCAAACTGTCAGCCTCCAGAACTATGAGACAATACATTTCTGTTGTTTAAAGTGCTTGTTCTCTATGTGTTATGACATCCATAGGCAACTGAGTCAGGATGGCTGAAAACTAGGTTTTCTCTGTCAATCTCTAGCTCCCATTTTTTGAAGCCAGATTCAGGCCCTGTCCACTACTAATGTTTGTAAGGGGACAAAGGAAAGCAAATAAAGGAAGACCTGCATATCACTTACGAATGAAAACTCTGATTTACAATGAAAGAGATTGTTGAATAGTGAAATCAGATTTTCTTCTAATTTAAATAAATTTATTTAAATTATTAAATTCTATTTAAATTATAAAGAAACTTAACTAACCAATTATTAAATACATATATGTTATATTTTTGTGTTGACAAAGCTTTATAATGACAATAATTCTAAAACATATTCAGCTGTGATTTTCATGTAATTGAAAATAGGGAATAAATTTAATTCTTATTGTGCAGAAATGGGTGCTCTGTTGATGATCTGGGGCAATAAAATACATACACATATAATATGAAAATTATTATATATTTATTTCATCAAATTTATTTTGTATTCATTTTAGCAGGACTAACTGCGTAACTGCAATTAAGATTTTTTAAAATGTATGTTCTATTGTAATTAATTTTTTTATAATTAAGCTTATTGATGTAATTTAGATATGCATAATGGTCACATTCATCATAAGGAATTTGTACTTCTACAGGATATATTTTAGTTCCTTTTTTTTCCCCATTTCCTTCCCATCTCTTCAATACCTCTTCCTCTCCTTATTTATAATGTAATTAAGGTATGCATAATTTGAATATCTTCATCACAATATAAGTGAAATAAATTCAATTGCTTTCAAAGTGCAAATAACTTTCATACACTAATAGTTAAATAAAATATTTAAAATAATTTTTCATAGTTTTAAAAAATTAAAATGCATACTGCAATTTAGAACTAGTAAAAATAAATACTATAACACTAACTTATTTAAATAAAACTACAGTTTTGAAAATATAATTAAATATACTAAAATGAAAATTTCATAATCCTCTTGTTCACTTTTCACCCAAGTAAAGCATACCCCACTTAATGTGTATCAAATGCAGATATAGATAGAAGATAGATACAAATAAAAGTAGCTTAAGAGTAATTTGAATAGTTAATCTTTGCAAAATAAATCTCAGCTGTCAAATAAAGCTAATACATACTGTCTTAATTCATATGTATTTGGGCTCACACTATGGGCTCATGAATTAGAACATACAGAGAAGAAAGTAAATGCACAATCAACAGTACTGGGGAGTAATAATTTGTTATGAAATCATCAATTTCATACATGCTCTTTGGGAGAAAACATGGAACAAATGAATAATTCTCTCATTATTCTTATCTGCTTCTGCTATTTGTAATTTTTCTGTACATGAACTTCTATTAACACACACACTCATGCATTCACATGCAGATGTCTTTTGTGTTAAGAACATAGGTAAATCAACTAGGAAAAGTATTACTGGGGGTTTGCTTGGTGTTGTTCCAGAGTGGGTGTTTAGGCTCACAGGTTTGCCAGCCCCCAAGCCCCAGACTGAGCCCCAGCAATGCTCGTGGGTTCTCCAGTGAGTAGATGTTTCTGTGCACCTGGGCTTCAGGAGTTGTACTTTAGTGTTTGCAGGTCTTTTAAAGAGTGTAGCGGGTTGAACAGTGTTCTTTCCAAATTCATGTCCACCCAGAACCTCAGAATGCAACTTTCTTTAGAACTGAGATGCGTACAGGTGAAGTTCACTAAGGTTCTTCAGATGAAACAATCCTGGATTTAGAGTGGCCCTTAAATCCAGTAACAAGTGCTGTTAGAAGAAAGGACACAGACACACTTACCTGGTGCAGATCACATGAAGAAAGGCAGAGACTGACATTATGCTGTTCAAAGCCACGAAATACTTATGGTCACCAGAATCTGGTCTTCTCTAGAGCCTTTAGAGTGGAACACAGCCCTTGCTAGCATCTCAATTTCAGAATTGTAGCCTCAAATACTGTGAGAGCTTACACTGCTACTGTTCTAAGCTATGATGTTTGTGGTACTGTGTCATGGTAGCCTAAGAAAGAAATACAGGGTGGAATGATTAGGATGATCCCCTTAGATATCGAGTCATGTCTTTCAATAACCATTTGATAACCATTAAAACTAACACAAGAAATGCTTCTCTTTCTATGTACCATTGGCAGCTATTTATATCAGCATGATTTAATCCTGAATAGATTAATGTGATTTCATCAAAAGTCAACTTTTCATAGATGGAAAAAAAGAGAAGATGAGAAAATTGGTAATTTCAACAGTGTCACAAAGTGACTTGTCTACTTTTCAAGATGAACTTCAGATTTGAAATATGGATCTGTGATTATCAGTTTAGTTTCCTCATACCTCTCACAATATAAGCATCCATTTATATGTCTAATTATGCATGACTCCTATGTACAAATGGATTAATACACCTATGCTCAACCAAAGAGACAATAATCTGTCCTGGGGGAAAATAGCCTGCTGCAGTGAAATTAGTTACTACTGTGAAACCAGAGATTTAACATCATTATAGGAGCCCCCTTACCTACAGAGCTGATGGTCTCAGACTCAAAGTGGATGCCTGAAACCTCAGATACTATTCAACCTTACGTATACCATTTTGCTCCTATATGTTCTACAGAACTGCCCCATAATATCAGAGTTAGTCTGTTTTTCCTTGTGTTTTGCCCTGATACTTCTTTCACAATCCTTGTACTCTGAGGTCATTATTAAGTATAATTACAGTTACTTGGGAAGAAATCATGATGATGTGACAGTTAATCTGGTAATTGTGATAGCTATAAAGTGACTCAGAGGTGGGTAATATATACAGCATAGATACATTTGACAAAAGGGTGATGAATGTCTCAGGAGCAATGCAGTGGGATGGTGGGACATTTTATAAGGCTACTTGAAGGCAGACAATTTAAAAGTCATGAACTTTTTATTTGTAGAATTTTCTATTCAACATTTTAGGACTGCAATTGTCCCTGACAAACAAAATCAAACAAAGCAAAACTATAGATAAGGGACAACTAAGTAGTTCAGCTGCTGACTGTGGTGTTCTGAACCTAACCCTGAGCATTCAAATGCTTGTTTCCAAAATGACTGAAATGATATAGTCTAAAGAGTTGGGCCTTTGATGGACTCTGCCACCAATGTTGGTCAAGTTCATTAACAGTATTTCCACATTTCACTGTATTGTGGGAATAAATAATGTGGTTGTGGTTCTCAAGAAATGTCTCTGTTTTAAACTATTCTTAGACTATAGTGCTTACAGGGAACATTATGAAAGAAATACATTCATAAGTAAGTGAAGAACTTGGTACTGCATAAAATTTATTAAAGTTGCCTTTTAATTTGACTGGGAATTGAACTCATGACCTTGTGCTTGCCAGCCAGGCACTTAAGCCACTGAGCTAAATCCTCAGCCCTGTAGCATATCTTTTGACTTTCTTTCTTTTTAGAGGTTGGAGAGGGGATGCTCACTGAAGAATCTGAGTGATGGATGATCAGGACAGCTGGCCCAGTTATTGTCCCTGGGCCACCTTTGCATCTTCAGGGGGTAAAGCTCCTGAGAAAGTATGTGGGGGTGTGCACATGGAGACCCCAAGATGAAGAAGAGGCAAAGTCATTAGGATCTTCCATAGACCATTTAAAATACTTAATATATAAACAGTATATCATTTGCTTAATCTCTAAGATGGAAATAACATTAGACATTAAGATCATAGAGTTTGAAATCCAAATGTCCTAAATTGGAATATATTCCATGCCTTACTATGTGCTTGACATTGGGGTACTTATTTAATATTTTAAAGTTTCTGTTTCATTGGGTATAAAATGGGAAAGATACCTGTTATTCATAGACTTCTTTTTTAATATAATCATTTTTTGGAAAAAAAGTAACACAAAATGCTCCTAGAATTCTTATAAGGATTAGTAAGCTAGCTTCTATAAAGTTACTACTAGTACCGAGCCTGATGTGTAACAGGTGCTGATTAACTTGTTCTTATAATTAAACATAATCGTGTTTAATATTTATTTTTATAATTCAATATTGAAAAATTGCAGTCTTAAAAATTAACACTGTTCATCAATAGCAGGAATGTTTTCAGTGGCTCATCTGCATGAGATAATTTTATTTTATTTTTTTATTTTTGGTACCAGGGATTGAACTCATGACCATGTGCTTGCCAGGCAGGCGCTTATGCCTCTGAGCTAAATCCCCAGCCCAAAATAATTTTAGATGCTGCTGGTAAGTGTGGCTTTCAGACAATTCTGTTACATTTAGAAAATTTGAGAGCTCGGTAAAATGTCTGCCTAAATTATTCACTTCCTGTCCCTTGTACTCTCCTTGCTCTCTCTCTGACTGTCTGTGATATGAAGTTTTGGAAAACAGTATCGAAGATGAGAGGCACAGGAGAAAGCTGCCCCACCACTCCCTTACTTGTCCTTTAAAGTACTTAATGTGAGTTCGCCCACAACAAAGGACTATATTGTCATAGAATGGCAAAGTATAGAACATATGCAGTTAGGCCAATTAATACTGTAGATTCTAATCCATCCACTCTTAATTTCTTGATGACAATCAGTAACACTTGCAGCCGTCCTTACCATCTTAGCCAGCCAGGACGAATGTCAAAGGATGTGTTCAGGGAACAGATGGTCTCATGGGGGCTCCTTCTCTTCAAAACAACATGGCTGGAGATGACCACAGTGCTAGAAGACTTACGACAAATTATTTTCCACTTAATAGTCCTCCTATTTAAAATTCAGAAAATCAATTAATACAGTTTACTGGTAAAGAAAGGGAATTAATTTGGATTAGGATACAAATTCAGTGTAATTTTTTTCTCTTCTGATAACAGTAAGCAAGAAAAAAAACATAAATTTTGGCTACCGATATTTCCACAGCCTGCCTACATGTTAGATAAATTTCTTATTTTTCTGAGGTTTTGATTCTAATAAAGAACTGGTGAATACTGTCATTTTTAATACTCTGCTGCTATTTTTACTTAGAACCACTTATTTAATATTTTTAGGTATTTTTCCTGTTTCTTCTTATGTATCCTCTATTCTTGGAATGTTTCTGAATGCTGTCTTTTAAATGACCTTTCCTTTTTATCTCTACTTTATATGACTGAGAAAATAGGAATTATGAAGAAGAAGTCATTTTATCCCTATTGTTGTCACAATCAAATGACTGAAAGATAAGTACAATTTTTAACAATCTAATCTGAGGGATGGGACATTATCCAGGCTCCACTTTGGACACCATGGACCCAAAGTTCTAGCTTGTTTGTTCCTCCCTTCTGTCACCTCTGAAGGCCTGTGTGCCAGTACAGTCACAGGGACAAAGCAAAGAGCATTGTTAGGAGGACGGACCTCTCACTTGTCATTAATGCTATATTCAATAGTCTATGTATTCTGTCTAGCTGTTTGTTTTGTTTTTACGAAATAATACCTTCGTTGCTCCAATAATACGTCTTAATATTTACATGCCATATACTGCTATAAACTTTTACGAATTCAATATTCACTTCCCTTAAATGGTTTATTGTTTCATGCATACAGAGCAAACAAACACACAACACAGGGCAACAGGTACCTAAAAGAACCAGGAGGGAAATACACCCTCAAGAATGTCATTATATATGCATCATTTTTTTTCTTTGTGGTCCTCAAGTAAGCATCTGATACCAAGTAATCATTTTTATAGGATGCTCTTACATTCTAGGTAGTTTTTGCTAAGGCTCAAGAGTATGGCTGTGACTTCCTTTATATTCTTTACATACATAACATAATTTTTAGGTAACATAAAAACAAAAACAGAGCTACAGAAAACTACTTTCTTCATTATCTTTCCCACATCCAAATATCCATTTTAAAAAGAATCCCTATATCTTACTGTCCACTCCTCATTACCTACTCCTACTTGTGTTTTGTATTTCATCAGTACTGGATTGGACCTCCATATATGACATATTTTCTCAATGAATCATAATTACTGCAAGAACCATGCTGTATGACTTTTGCAGATTTTCCTTGTGATAAAAATCCGATGTACTAACAATCCTTAAAATTTCTCATTTTCTTCAAATATAATGATTTTGTGGTTTTTACACAGGGGTCTGACATGTAATGAAAGGAGAACTATTTTGAATAGATTATAAAGTAATGTTCTATGGTAAACATAGATCCATATGATTCTTTTCCTCCTTATAGTAAAATTTCTCCCCTACACTTGAATGCTTTGAAAAAGATGCTCAATGTAAGTATGGCTTTAGTGGTTTTTTTTTTTTTTTTAAGAATTGATATGAAACAGAAAAATTTTTTTAAAAACAAATATGATACAGGGAATAATGGAGCCAAATATTGTTGAGTGCTAGGGATATGGACCCAGCTGTGAGCTAGATGGATAGATTTCCCTGTGTGCTTACATTTCCTTTTTCAAAGCATGTACATCTACTTATTCTGCTTTATTACTAGTTAGGAAATGTCAGTAAGCATGTGTTTGGCAAAGGTAAGTGCATGCCCTTCCCAGTGTAATTTGGCTCTAAAAAGTATTCTTATTAAATTCCCAGTGCCCTGAGCCATGGAGTGTGCTGCTCAAAGGATGTGGAGGAGGGAGCTCATAGTCTTAAAAGGCAGTCAAGGACTGCATTAACCAGGGTTTTGTTGTTGTTGCTGGTATGAACTCCAACTCAAATCAACATGAGCAAAGAAGGGTGCTTTCTTGGTTCTTGAAACCTAAATTCAGGTATTAGAGACAGAAAGCTGGCTCAGGGATGATGCAGAACTTAGATATCACTTCCAAGTGTCTGATTTTCTAGGTGGGTTGGCTTTATTTATTTACTTTTTTGTTTACTGGTACAGATGGATTCTCTCTCTGTGTGGTGGCTATGTTCAGACTCACAATCCTCTAGCTTTGTAATTTGAGAAGAACTTGGTTCTTTCTCTACCAGTTCTAGTTAGCAAATTTCCTGTTGCTCTGTTTCCTGAGCTATTTACTCCCACCTCCTTTTACTTGCTGGGGTCTACCTGAAAGAGAACAAACTGTAATCCATTTAGGAGAGCAAGAACAGGGCATGAAGTCAATCATTCCAAAACAATGGGTGAATTATGGGACAAACTTTTTTCCTTCCACAATTTGAATCTCATGAGCATATACACTTCTACAGAATCAGCTCAGTCACCTATCTGGTGGTGTCATAGACGATGAGAGGCCTGACTTACATCCTGAAACTGAAAGAAATGAAAGAGGGAGACATCTTAGTCAGACTTGTCACTACATGTGGATCTTATAGACCCTGACTTCCTGTGGCAGCAAGAGGAAGAAAAAGAGACCATTGTTTTTCTCAGACATCCACAAGACAGGCAACGTGACCAGGTGAAGGAGTCTAGTATTTGTTTTAAAAGAGGTAACCTCACCACATGCCTAATGAATAAGCTCACCCCAATTAAAACAGCCATTCCTCAGATGGAGACATGGCTTCTGTGCTCCCCCAACTCTGCACTCTTATTAGGAAAGAGATTGTCCTTCTTCGTGATAATTCTGAGGAAAGGCTCTCTTTTTCTTTTCTGACTCAAAGTATGGAATTTTCTAATATTTCTGGATCATAGTTTGGCTACAAATAAGTAAAACTAAAAAAATGAAACCATGGATAAGGGGGAGTACTGTATCACATCTGCGACAGGGAATTTGCTCTGGTTGTTTTTCAAAGGGAGAAAGACCAAAAAAGTGAGAGTTTGTGTGAGATGGGACTAAGAAATTGGAAGTGCAGGAGGATTGGGATGCCCTGCTGAAGAAAATGCCCTGTGCTATTACAGATGCTGAAGCCAGACTGGTGGTCATCTACAATCTTGTTTGCCTGTAGTCAGTGTCCCTGTTGGAGGATTGATTTCTGCTCTGAGAGACTCACTGTGAACATGGAAGATGAGGAGAGGCACTGAGTGCCCCCTCAGACAGACACACGATACCTGTGTTCATTTTTCTACCACTGATCTTAGCAGCATGCCTGGCTATGTGGAGTCTTCCTGAGCCTATCTCTAAATGATAAGCAAAACCCACTTGCCCACCCTTGAGACACATGATAAATAAACAGAAAATACTCTTTGTTGTTCTGAGCCACTGATTTTTATTTGTTAGTGTACTATAATCAACTCTAACAAGGAACTTACAGTGTTTTTTCCTGAAGAGCCGGGAGAAGCACCCCTAAAGTCAAGGTTTAAACATCTGTCAGGCCCAGAGAGGGGGCTGGGTGTAGCAAGTGGCTGAAGCTGGAGATTGATCACACAACAAGGCCAGCCCTGAGAACACAGAGAGCCAGAAGCAAGACACATAAATGAGCTGTTCCAGGTCTGAGAAGCCAAGGTGCCCAGGCCAGCTAGACAAACAAGTTGTTAGGCAGAGAGGTTGAAATTGACATCATCCTCCTGAAGGTATAAATAAACATTCCAGAGGGGCTGAGCAGTTTCTTTTCTCCCATCAGGAGAGAGGGTTCCACCTGACCAGAGCTTTCATCTGTTTTCTTTATTTTCCCATCCTCTTGCCATTCTTTCCCCCGGAACATGAAAAGATGCGCGGGGACACAGCAGCATCTGGAAAGCCAAGTAATTCTTTTCTCTAAGTCCTTCATCATCTCATATCTGTCCCCATCCTAAGAAACACTGGCTGAAAAGAAGGAAATGACAGAACTACTGGTGCTTCCAATTCTCATCACTGTGTAGGACTCTAATACTGAATTGAGATAGTGATGGTGACTCGGTGTCATTATTGGGCTGCTGAATGCTTGAACAGGACCAGAAAACACAGGAATTTGCAAATTCAGTGGCGAAGCAAAAACTTCCCCCAATCTCCCTCACCCCCAACTACTAAGAAGGAAACTAAACTAAGCAAGCCAAAAAAAAAAAAAAAAAATTAAGCAAAATAACTGAATTGCCACTATGCAACAGAATTATAGGACAGTGGAAAACAATTTTTTAAAAACTCAAATCTTATATCTTATCAATCAGGCTCGTTTAACATCCTTACTATGTAAATAAATCAGGAGAACTGGTTTTAAATTGACTTCAGTATTAAAGTTTATTTTTCAGTGCAGGTGAATAGACAATATATATGTATGTTATACATTTAGCTAAACAAATTTTAAACCCTGAGGTGGCCATTTGCTTCTTTTTCTATGTGATAGAAGAAGGCTAAAATATAAGGATGTTGGTGGGAAGAACAGATTCAATTTTAAGGATACTTCTGAGAGTCTAACCTTTTCTAATCTTGTCTTCCCCTGAAATACTTTGTAATCTTAGTAGTTTATCTAAATTTCTATGGTACAGTTGCCTCATCTCTTGAATGAAGATAACTCTGACTTACATTGATGCAAAGAATATATAATTAATCTTATATTCTTATATTCTTTGCAATACTTTAAAGTGTTGCAAAGATAATTTGCTCCCTAAATGGTGTTAGCTACACATTTTTTCTAAGAATTAGATAAGATTTGAGAATTTTACATTTTTTCTAAGAATTAGATAAGATTTGAGAATTTTACATCTTTAGTCTTTCCAAATAGGAATGATCACTCTCCAAATAGGGAATATCATACAGCTTATTTTCTCAGTTTTTTAAAAATATACTTTGAAGGTTGAAAATTTGGTTCATGCATACATACCTGATTTTTCAGAGAGTTAATTCAAAATAAAAAGGAAACATACTATACAAATTTTCAGTAATACTGATAGAAATTTCAGAAGAGCTTATGTATGTATTATTTAATTGAACTATACAGTTAGGAAAAACCTTAGCCAACATCCACTGTAGTTCTATTTTCTTCCTTTTACCAAGTTTATGAGCTAAGATTACAAGAGGCATCATAAGTTTTTTAGTTATTACATGGCTAATTCATCTGATACTGTCCTCAGCCATAGGTAGGGAATTTCATTTATCTTCATTTTCTAAATAATTAATTCGGCTCAAAATATTTTAGATGTTTTAGACAAAAGTCTCAGCTTTGTATTAAGAGACAGAAATAGTGAGATGAATAGGCTGGAAGGTAGGATTATGGATGGAACTGGCAGGGAAAGCCCAAGTTTTCTGACTCTTAATTCTGGTGTTCTTTCCACTTCACTTAGGTACAATTAATCCTTCCTGTCACTTTCTGCTCCCAATTTGAGGCCTAAACTCTGTGCCCTGCAATTAGTTTATACCACATAGCTCAGGATTGGTGGAGTTTGACAAGAAAAATAAATGGCAAGCTTTGTCTAGGCTGGCAGTAGAAGAGTGAGAGCTCTCCGCTGTTGGGCAAGGACTTTTTTTAACCAAAAAGAGATTTGGAAAGCAGCCACCTGACCTGAAGAATAGTGGGCTTGCAGCTGAAGGACAACTGGAACCCTCCAGTGGTGGTTAAAGTATCTGGGTGTTTTCTCTGAATATGCGTCTAATCAACTACAGCAGCACAATAATAATTGAGTTGTGATTTCTTAATGAACACGGGAGCACATGGTGTGGAGACCCAGCCTGATATGCAAAAGAGGCCTGATAGCCTCTTTCTGTTCTCTTAGGTTTAGAGTGTTGGACTGGAAATTTGACTAGGTAGCAAAGAGAGAAGTGTTTTGAGGTATCTGGGTTGCTCAGATGTCTACAGTGACTGGTACATATTTCACAAGGTACTAAGAATAGATGGGCAAGCCTTAAACACTACACATTACAAGTGGAATCTATAGCAAATGAGAAGGAAGTCATGTAGGAAGTTAGAAGTGGAAGTTTGTCAATACAGTATATCTTGCCTTCCCTTCTGACTCCTATACTTTACAATAGAGTAAGTTTTGAAGGACTGCAGTGCTGATTTAGTTGGTAAAAGAGACTAAAAGAATCACAGCTTCTCGATGTTTGGAATAAAGCCTCCAGGAATGCTGATGTGGATGGTGTGTTAATATTGATAATGGGAGAATCCATTCTCATTTATCAGCATAAATTTCACTTAACCTAAAAATTATTTTAAAAAGTATTCAGGGTATATGGTGCTTGCCTGTAAGTCCAACACCCGGGAAGCTGAAATAGGAAATTACTGCAAGTTCAAGGCTAGACTGGGCTACATATGGAGTTCAAGATGAGCTTTTATTACACAGTGAGGCCCTGTGTCAAAAAACAAAACAAAACAAATCTAACTATTTTCTTGACTTTCATAGCATACTGTAAGATCAATTGCGATGAACACTCAGGAAATGGAAATGGTTTCATGTTCTGGGCTCTTTCCACCAACACTCCATTCACGGGCAGTCTTACTCTTTGCTGACATTTCCGTCAGTTTTTAATTCTCAAGACATTCATTCACTGCTAGATGGGGCCTATTGAGATGGATGATTCATACTCTTAGTAGAAGACCACAGTAAGGAATGAAAGAGACTGGAGGACATAGGGATCCACATGCCTAGTGACATGTGGCATAGTGGTTGAACTTGATTTTATTTATTCATGGTATTTTCAAATTATTTAATTTTTTTTCTCTTTTTGCGAATTATAAAGAGTTGAAAATATTCCCTGGTTATAAATAGGCTTCTTTGTTATTGTGCTTTGGCCACCTCTTGGATCCATCCATCTTCCAAATGTATGTTTAATGCCATAGGTAGGGTAATTAATGTTAAGAAGTGTTCTTCCTTTAAGAAACATCGTTAATTGTAGCTCATTTCCTTTGTGTGCCACTGCATTCTCTACTGTCGTGTTTATCAACTGATCAGTTAGTCATCGATTCTTTTTAAAGAAAATGTAGTTATATTTTTTATCACGTATATTTTCAATATCCCTACATTTGTATTTATAAAACTTACAACTGAAAATCTAACTGTAGATATTTGTGAACATTTTTCAAAATATTGACTTTTGTATGGAAAGCGATGCTTTTGAAACAAAGATATACTCAAAGATTCTATAATCAGAGCTCTACAGGACCATCAAAACCAAACATGTCACAATCACCTGGAGGCATCAAAAGATTGTTGTTTAAGTGAAACTTGTTTTTCAAGACTGGGGAAAATAATACAGATATGAATCAGATGGGCCACTGTGCATTTTAATGAAAAAACTTTAAAAACAAAATAAATCTAGCAAAATATACTGAATACGATTGATAGTATCCAAGGATCCTCAAATGATTTTCTATACTGTGCCCACTTAACAAAGAACATGTGTCTGTCTCACCTTTATGAATTCTATCAGGTGTAGAGTTTAAATGCACTTTTTACCTGGATCTGGGCAATTGTAGAGTGCTTTAAAATTGTGTTTTATCCTGCATGCTACTCAGTTGCAAGTGATTCTGCCTCACTTGCATTTAAATTTTTCCAGCTTTCCCCAATCTATTTTCCTCAGTCAACTTTTGAGGCTCAAAATGTCTCATTCACTGGCTGCCACAGTATCTGAAATTTCTATCAGTAAATTCATTCCTTTAGAATAATGGTTTCTTTAAAAATGTATGTACAGTATATTATCTGGAAACAGTGACAAATAAAATATAAGATTCATTATCAATATGGAATTGTACTGTATAATGACAGCTCCTTTCAAGTCCCCCAATTTCATGCGCCTGTCTAAAAAGCAGCTCCTTCTGGTCTTGCTGTCTTTGCTCACTGGAGTGCCAGTTGCCACCCATGAGGTGGGAGTTGTATGAACAAATGGATGAGGGAGTGTCTCACATGTGGTTCCTTCTAGTGCAAACTGGCCATGTAATGCAGACCATATAAATTGAGAGAAGCTATTTAAAAGTATGACAAGAGAAAGGAGAAAGCCTGTAGGGAAATTTTAGACCACAGAACTTGGTTTAGAGAAGATAGGTCAATTATAAATACTCTAGAGTGAAGCTCCTAACAGCTATGATGAAATGCCAAGAGCCTATAAAAGGAGCCCAGTAGATTGGAGCCAGGAGAATGAGATGCCAAAGACAAATCAAACATGCTTAAGTTTTGAGCTTTCTTTTAGTAGACAGTGGACATATAACAGAATTGGGTGGAAGGAAGAGACAAGGAATCAAAAATATTAATGGATTTGATAAGAATTGCAGAGTTTAAAAATCAGGGGGTGAGGTTATAAGCAAGAGAGGGAGTCTTTAGCATTTCTGAGGCGGCAGTGAAGTCAGTGGTGCAGGTGCGGATTCAACTTAGACACCCTGTTCTCCTGGGTAAATGTGTATTTTCTTTTTTACATGGCTGGATTATGTTACTTCCCCGAGGTCATTCAATTAATCACTTGGAGAGCAAGAAATAAAATCCAGCTCTCAAGGCTCTCACTTCACATCTGGAGCAGGCAACTCTGGCTTTTCTTTCTGAAACACCTACTTCATCTGAACAAAAATCCTTTACAAATCAATGAAGTTTTGAGCCCTTTGAAATAGAATTTGTAAAATATTTTTTATTTTGTGTTTTAAAATAAAGGCACTGTTAGTACACAGAAACACTATAAATCACTTCTGGTTTATCTTTCATTGAAGACTTTTAAATATCTGTTAAAATTACTGTGAGTCTTCTCTCCCCTGATTTCCAGCTATTATTCTTGAGAACAGAAAAATAAAAGTTACAGATCTGAGAAAGCAATGTGTGTGCAGAGCTTAACTGCTGCATGACTGATTGTGTGATATATTGCTCTTTTCACTAATAACCACAAAGCAGGTAAAGGCATGGCAGACTAATTTGGTTTATATGTCCAGCTGTAAGGCTAGACACTGCATCATTCTTTTCAGAGACCAGTGACTTTAGGCATGTGGAGCTCGTAGTCATGACAACAATAAACCAGCCTTTGACTCTGAGTTTCAGCTCAGAAACTGCCTTGTCTCCGTTACTTCCTGCTCTGACCTGACTTTTCTTACTCTCTGGGGCAGGGGGCTGGGGATTTATGAAAGATCTATTGAACAGAGCTCCAGTATATGTTTAATGCTTAAAACGTCTGAGTTGAAAGTTTTGCTTGCACAGATGGCTGAAGGCTGGAAGGAGGCTAGATCAATCATTATTATCGCCAATGACACAGTTATAAGGGCATACCAAAAGGTGAGCTGATTTGGAAACTGGAAAAAAGGCAATGTGAAAAGAGTGACTTGGAAGCATTTCTTTGAATAACTTAACAGTAGCTATAGCAAATAAAATGTTTTTTAATCACATGAGGGAATTATATTCTGATTCTGAAAGGACCTATCTAAAGGGTAGGTGAAGAATAATCAAACAAAAATTAGTACACGGAACTGAGTGTGTGTGGGTGTGTGTGGTCTGTACCTCTGAAGAAGCAATTAACAGATGTGCATAGGAACATCTATAAGTGCTCATTTTTGTGTCCCATCTGTTTAATGTCTACTCTCATAGCTCAGTGACAAGTGTGAAACATTGGGCTCAGTGGCCACTATTAAATATTAGCTATAATGTTTAAAAGACATTTACTCATCCAAATTTTCTCAGTAGTCGGGTATAAAGAGAAATTATCTGATATACATTGCAGGATTGTTGGGTGCAGAAATGAGAAAACAGAAATCAAAAGGTTAGCTCAGTGCCTGGGACACTGTAAGTATTCAAAAACAGATCACCATGTTGGCCCTTGTACTGCTGTCACTGGCAGTGTTTGGCATTCGTTGAAATCGGTTCATGTGATTATAATCACTGAGCTATTTTTACAAAGACTAAGAGACTTTTTTTCTGCAGAGATGTTTTCTGGTTTCATTGTTTTTCCTGCATAACCTGGATGGTAAGGAGAGTAGGGAGTCGAAGGCTGGAAAAGGCAAGACAGGCCTGGCATGAACTGCCAACATAAGGGATTGTATGTGTGCAGGGCTTTTTGCCTTTTTCCTGCCAACACCCTCTTTCCCTGCCTTGCTACAGGAAGTAAGAAATTCCAGCAGCAATTTCGTTTCCTATTCCTTAGCTCATTGCTTTAATTCTATGCGACTACCTTTTTGAAGGCTTCTATTTGCCAGTAACTTATACACTAAGCTGACAAGCAGAAAAATAAAACATGGATCAAACCCTAAGTGGAAAACAAATCTTCCTTTCTTCTCGGTGTACTGAGGTTGTTAAGATTTACTTTTTGAGAGATCAACTCACGATCTCATGGTCACATGACTTAACATCTTGGCAATAAACATCCTGGCTTGAGGCCAGTTGTCCTCCATAACCTTATATAGTCTGGATCACCATTAGCAATATGGTAAAGTACAAGTCAGTTATCAAGTTATAATTTGAGAAATCAAGCACCATGGGTAATTATGTACTGTTTCATATTGTAAGAGTTTAGTGGTGTCATAAATAATTGAATATCTGTTTGCCTTGTCCTAATTGGCAGTTAAAATTTAGAGCAATGTAAGTTTATTTTTCATGTTTGTTTTAAAAAATATTTAATTAGATCATATTTTAAAAACTTTGAATCTTTATAAGAAAAAAATTTGTATGTTTCTCATTAGCACGAGTATTACTTAATAAAAATATCTAGTAATATCAATTTTTATATATTTAAATTGATTAAAATAATGGTATAACTATTGAGAGAAATCTAAACACTAGCACTTTAAACATTTGAATACATAAATACATAATACACAGAAATTAGATAATCACTGTTCTGCAGAAGATATAACTGTATGAATAATTTTTCTGAATATAATGAACATTGTAAAACAGTATAATACATGCTTAGAAAGCATCATTGTAATAATGTAAAAAATATTTTTTCATATAGAATGGTCTTACATTAAGAGTTTTTCACCATCTTTTAATTAAATTCAGATAAAAACAGCCAAAGTTTGGAACACTTTCTGCTCTTTATGAAATCTCATAATTTCAAAAATATTAGTTCTAATGTTTCCAAGCTTTGAAGGAGGTTTTTAAAAACCCAGGCCATTTTTTTCCTTAAGTAAGACTGTTTAGTCTATGCAAAAGATAAACCTTTTGAAGATTCAAAGACTTTAAACATACCCAGAGGAAACAAGATTGTCTTTCTAGGAGTTTCCTCCTGGAATATTTCTGTCTCTTCAGTATTGGCATGTTTTTGTTATTGCTCACGAATGTTGCTGATAAAGAAACTTCAAGTGAGGGAATTGAAACAGTGGGAAAATAAGTTTATTCCTTAATGTATAACAGAAGGCTGATTCAATAAATTATGTGGCTTAATGTTTATGATGTACTTAACTCCAAGTTTTCTGGTGGATATTTAGTATTATTCATAACAAAAATCCTGATTCTTCCCCCTTGTAATTCTTTATAGATCTCTCTCAAGCACCAGGACAGATAGTCAAAATAAAATTCTACTCAAAGGTTCTTAGTTACATTTTTTTAAGATCCATCAGTACAATAAATCAATAAATGCACAATTGCTTAAAATCCAAGTTCTGTAATTTAGTAGCAAATTTCCTTAAGTCATGTTGGAACTAAGAACACTATATTTATCTAGTTTGCAACAAACCTTCTGCAAAGTTAAAATGCAAATTGCAAGTATCTATCATTCATTTTCAAGATTTGACATTTAAAATATATATATATATATATATATATATATATATATATATATAGAGAGAGAGAGAGAGAGAGAGAGAGAGAGAAGATAACTTCACAATGAACTATGGAATGGAGACAAAGGATCTCCTATTATTTCTTCAAAAAATATCAACTTAGACTCTAAAAAAAAATTTGACATTCAATTGCTGAAACAATTTATTTGTAGTTCATATAAATATGGTAACATCATCCTACATTTAGTCACCTTTTATGTATTATGATCATGTGATGAAACTTTTCAAATGATTTTTCACCCATTGTGGTGTTAACACTGTTAAAAATGAAATAAAGCAGGGTAATATTTTTACCATTTCTTCTCACTGACCTTATCTCTTACATATTCTGATTATTCTTGAACCACTAGCTTAAGGATAGATGCAAAAGTGATGAGAATTTGATTTAGCTTTGGCTTTTATTATTGGATACCCACAAGGAAATAAAGCTTTGATCTACTTCCGTGGAAAGTTAATCCCACTGATTACGTGATGATGTGTACAGTGGTAGCTACAGGGATATGCATCTTTAATCTCTTGGTGCTGAATACTTAATCCAGTTTAGATTCTTGGCAAGGAGATTTAAGAAAGAACAAGATAATTATACTCTTCATGGGCTTTGTTTTCTGGAATGAATATTTGGTAGCTCTGTTTGCTGTTTTACAAGGATGCTAAGGAAAATAGATTTGGGTTTACATAGAATAAAGTAAAAATGAAGATTTCTGTGGTCCTGCACTTTAAATCTACCTCAATAGGTAGATTTAAAGTGCATGTGTTAACTATGGGACAATAGATAGATTTAAAGTGCATGTGTTAACTATGGGACAATAGGTAGATTTAAAGTGCATGTGTTAACTATGGGACAGCTTGGGTGGGAATTTTGTTATCCAGCTTGTTTATCTCAGCAGAGTGAAGGTTAAATACAGGATACACTATTCTAGTGGAATAATATAATCATTAGTCTCAAACTGAAACTAGTCATTAAAAAGTGTTCATTTTTTTCCCTAGAAATAAAACTTCATATGCTAGTGTAAACCATGAAACACCATTAAAGTTAAACCTATATACATTAGGAAATGTCCTTCAAGTGAATACATTTATTTTTTTAAGTGCTACTTTCACTGGGAAAATGTGAATTAGGTTAATTATATATTTAAGCCCAATTTTATTAGATAACTGTCACTCAAATAGTATTATCATTCAATTTACATGATTACAACTTCTAAATAAATAAGGAAAGTAGAAAATAATCAAGCTCAGTAATCTTATATAAACATGTAACATTCATGATAATTTAATGTAGTGTACAGATTAGTACCTTTTCCAATTCACATCATTTATGAAATTTTTCTTCAACTTTCCTAATTATGCATAAATGTAATCTTATACTTGTATGTTATGTCACTCAGTATAGTATCATAATTGACTCAATTTTTGATACTATTATTAGCAATTTTAAAACATATTTGTATTGAAAAATATGAAGTACTGGCAAAATGAATAACATCATTTTACTACTTATGCTAAATCTTCATTCTTGATTAAAAGAAATTGTAAATAAAGCAGTTAGAAATGAATTTTGATAGCAGAACATAGACATAAAAGTTTTCACGTGTTAGTTACTTTTAATTTAATAATTTGTTTTTAAATAAATTGATATATAAAACAAATATTTATATAATTGGACTTTTGCTTAGAAGATGTTTTTGATTACTGATCCATGAGCACTTGGCAGTAATCAAATTCAGCATCTATGTTAATGCAGTACAAACAGAGATGGCCTCTCACTTGATTCCTCCTTTTCTTAAGTAATGTAAACTCTTGTTTGTTCTGTGACTAGATTTTGTGATCTTTTTAAAATCATGATGTGTAAACATGTACGTTCCAAAGGAGGTGAAATGTAATCTTTAGAATTTGGTTTTGGTGATGAATAGACTGGCAACCGAACAGTACTGAATAAAAGTTTCCATGTCTTCTAACACAGGACATGTTTGATTTTACATCTCACCCAAATACCCAAATTTACTTTTTCTTAAAAAAGACATTCCTGAAACACTCCCTGGAAAATGTGTCATTGTTTGAAGGTATCTAAACAAAGTTTTCCTGAAGTTTCAAAAGGGTTCTCTGTGGGGCACCCATAAAGGCAGAATACACCTGAGGCTGTGTTTTTAGCAAACTCTCTCAAGGAAGAATGTAACCAGAGGTCTCAGCTGTACAGGTTTTGTTGTGCTTTTAAACTGAATCGATAGAATGTTGCCACATTAGATAGACAAGGATAAATTCAGTTCATAATTAGCACTAAATATTCTTTATATTGTGCATCTTCTGATCAGTGGCAGTTTATAAATAGGAGTGACCTTGATATTTCTGCAACAGGAACTTCCATAAGAGTAGAGAGAATAAAATCCTTCAGCAGAAGATTTTATCCTTCATAAAACTTTCTCTTCTATTCCTTTTGGAAGGTACCCTTAAAATTGTAGGTCATGCCCAGTTGGAGTAAAATGGTTCTGTCTTTTGATCCAGGCCCAGGGGTCTAGGTGTGCTGCATCTGTGGAAGTGTGTTCTGCTTGCAGGGAGAAAGCTGGGAGAAGATGGATTATTCACATGTGAATCAGAGAAACCAGATTCCAGGTAAAGGAAGAGGAACTTCATTCTCAGGACATGGGTGTTTCTCAACTCCAAAGGAAAAAATACAATTTCATTCATTAGGTGACTCTCACAGTCCTTGCCACCGAGGTTTCTGGAATCACAACTTAGCGAGCTGTTTTGGGTATTTTTCTCTTTGTAGCCTGGATACTGCAGTGTCTGTAGTGGGTCCTGATTCTAAGTGAAGTCTTCCAGAATTTAGATCAATGGTCCTCAAAGTTGGAGTCCCTATGGATTGCAGGACTCTTTGTTAGTGACACAGGACGGGATTAGAAACGAAGGCCAGAAATGGCAACCAACCAGGAATTCTAAGCACATTGGTTAGTTCACATCCTGTTTTTACGTAGCCAGACATTCCTGGTTACCTGCTCCGAGCGTTGGTAACAAACAATTCCAGGACAGGGTACCCTAAGTAGCAGCGCTAGATCTTCCAGGCTTTGAACTACTGTTAAGTATGTGGTAACATACAAGTGCTGAAATGAGACATGAATGTTTGCTGATAAGACTGAACCGCAGTCCAATGCTTGGGGTCAGAGAACCTGGTTCTTGGATTAAACTCGGACACTAACCAGCTGTGAGACCTGAGGTAAGCCATACAATCTCTGAAGTCTCCTCATTTGCAAAACTATTCTGGGTTAAATATTTTAATCAAATGTTACACATTTAAAAGTAGTGAACGCACTGGAGCACTAACCTTCTCACATCTGGACCCATGTTGTTAGTTTAATAAAATTGATACGGACTTTGAAGACAAGTGCTAAAGTGTTAATCTTAAACTCCTACATCTCCCTTGAATACTTCCCACCTTTAAACAGACACTTTGGTGTTCAAAAAAAGAAATTCCTTCTTGCGCCAAAATACGTCTTCATGGCTTATAATAGTGTTCCTAGATTCAACCTGTGAATTAAGAAATAAACTTTGGTCAGAGCTGGGATGTAGCTCAGTTCTGAAATGTTTATCTAGCACATGAGGCCCAGGGTTTAAATTCTGAAATATATATATATATATATATATATATAATCTCATTTTTTCCATTTTCCTTTATGAGAAACCATGAGAAATTCTTTCCTTCCATCTCTTTTTTCTTTCCTTCCTTCCTCCTCCTTTCCCTCTCCTTTTCTCTCTTATTTCTTCTTTTCCTTCCTCCCTTCCTCCTTTTCACTTTTCCTCTACCTCTCCTTCCTTCTCTCTTCCTCCTCGATACAAGAACTGGCATCCTTTAATCTGTAGAAGAATATAATAACATTTGGCCACATTTTCTGCACTGCTATTGATGGTAAAACCTTCTTCATTTACTCATTTTACTAATGACAGAAACAATATAAAAAGGTATTGCGGGTATTTCAGTGATAATTCCTACAAGGTGAGCAAAAGTGAAAGCTAAATCAGAAAAATTAAGGAAAGATATGTTCCTAAAACAGAAATGGCATTTCAAATGAATTGTTTTGGGAAAAGCTTGAAAAATTACCAAAAGTTAACATGTGTATCTTTTCTTTCCTATGTTATCACAGAGATGTTATCATTCAATAAATGGGTCATTCCAATTTGCTCAAAACAGAAATTTTTCCGTGTGTGTGTGTGTGTGTTGGCATTATTTTTCTCCTCTCTCAACTGCTTTCAGTAATCTGTCATCATCCTCTGGGCTTAGGGCAATGGAACCTCTCTCTAGCATCCCTGACACCTTCAAACACAATAGTAACTATTACATTTTCAACTTCCTTTCCCGCTAGTTCTCTGCATGTAACCTTCTAGAAGTCAAAGCTGACCAGAATCCCAGATCTTTTCTTCTGTACCACACCTCTGTTCCTCTGTCCTTATCTTTCCATCTAGAACCCTTTGCCTAAATGGCCCAATTACTCTTTTACAACTGAAATCTGAGGTGAACAAGTTGTGATAAGCGTTGTTCAGGAGGGCAGGGGCGCAAGTGAATACTGAGTTGAGTTAGTGAAATGCCATCTGCCAGAAGCTGCTCCTCTCCTCGCACCTCAAGCCTAACCACTTTGGCTGGGTGGGATTGCTGCCTCCCCTAGACTCACGTACTACTTTCTATGAACTTTTTCTGTGACATTTATCACTTAGTATTGTGTTAAAAACACAAGCTTTGTTGTCAGACAGACTGAAGTTCAAACACTGGCTTTTGCCTTGGCGTAAAATCTTGATCAAGTTGTTTAATGTCTATGGATTCAATGTTTTCCATCCAGTGAGAAAGTTCTTCTGTACTTTGTTGTTTTGAAGATAACATGGCATAAAATGCATGCAGTGCTTCCCTTTCAGCAGGAATTTAGCCATAATAACAAAGTCTTGAGTAATACATATATGCCATGAATCTTTTAAAATTCTTTCTTTCTCTTTCCTTTTTTCTTTCTTTCTCTCTCTCTTTTATTTTTTAAAGACAGGGTGTTGCTATATACTTCAAGTTGGTCTTGAACCCATTATGTAGACCAGTTGGCCTTGAACTCAGGTTAGCCTCCTGTCTCAGCCTCCTATGTTCTGGGGTTACAGGTATGTGCAACCACACCCAACTACAATTCTTTACATGTATTCATTCACTGGTTTCTCAGAACAGTCCAGCAAAACAAGCACTGTTTTTCCCACTGCACACAGGAGGAAATTAAGGCACAGAGATCTAATTACTTTCCAAAGACATATTCCTAGAAAGATGTGGAAGTGAGAATTTGAAAAATGGTGTCTGGCTTTCATCCCTTTGCTAGGCAGCTGTCAGTGTTTCCACACAGTTCTCTCCTCCCTCCTGTCAAGAGTGCAGTATAGTGGGAAAGTCACAGAACCTGAACTGTACACTTTCATAACCAGTAGCTGACTATCTTAGGTGAGTTTTTCAGTCTCTTTAGGCCTTAGTTTAAAGAAACTGGGTAGTAAATGATTTCTTGTCTTCTCAACACCTTTTCTGGGGAAGAATTGATCTCCCTATTTCAGGACTGTTGGCCACATGCCTACAAGTTCCTTGCTGTGAAACTTTCAGAATTTCTCATATTGCCAAACACAGTGATGGGTGTTGGTCTAAATCCAACACAAATCAAGCAGAGATGGAGGGTTTTTTTGGGGGGAGGGTATATAAAGAATGACCTTTATGACAATTATTTGGTATTTAGATTCAGTTACATCAGAGAGTTATTTTATCTCTCTAATTATTAGCTTTGTGATTCAAGAATGTACTCCATCTAAATTAGCCTGAATTGGCTACTGCTACCATCTGGCTGGGGGTGGGAGGGTTCTTCTTTCAACCCAGAAAGAATATAAGGTAGAAAATCAGAAGAATAAGCATAAGTATTTATGGTAGAGCAAGAACAGAAAAAAAAATTTATTGTAAAGCAAAAGCAAAAAGCTCCCAGGCAAATGAATCTGGGAAGGTACCCAAAAAGGGCTGCCAAAGAGACTTTTGTTTAGGAGCTTTTATACACAAAAATGACATTTCAGCCAAGGGGAGATCAATTTGTGGGGTTCCAATCAGGAAAGTCTGATGCAAAATCAGGCCTATAGGAGTTTAGGATAGGTAGGAGGTGTATTCTTATAAGCACCCTTAACCGTAACTTTAAACAGAACAAATACATTCTTTAGACGGGTATGAATGTCTCATTCCTGGGTGGGGAAATCCCGCCAATCTAATGAGGGCTTTGTTTACTGAGCCATCAGGTGTCCCAGCCTTGGTTATCAATGCATCTTTCTGTGAATTTTTCTGACTCCTTCTTTGGCTGCCTGTCCAAACTGTACACCTCCCTTCTAAGAATACTTCCCACACTCCCTCCCCTCATGGGCCAATGGTACTCTGTGGAATCTTTTCACCCTCCAATAGCGCACTGCTAGTCCTTAACCATTACCCTGGGGAGCTTTTTGCTAGGTTAGGAAAAGGACACCCAAAGCTTAGAGAACAGTCCAGTCACACCAACTGGCATGAAGGGTTTGTGGTTCATTCTCACCAAATCTCTTGTTAGCTCCCTGTTTAGCCTTTTTTTTTTTTTAAACTTACTGGAGAAGTTCTTATTGTAGAGACTTAAAAAGATGATCTTCCTTGGACCTTTTGGCTATAATATTGTGTAGCCATGTTCCATTTATTATATCCTCACTGTACTAGGAATATGTTCTCTGATGAAGATATTTAACCAACATTTTTAATAAATTGTTTAGCAACCCAGAATAAAAACAGATACACTTGAGACCAAAGTATCTATTTCATATAGGTTACTGCCAACTGACTACTTTGTTAATGATTTAAAAGGTACTTATTCCAGTGTCTGTTGGTTTACATATTATTTCTGAGTCAGAAATAATCTGATGAGATCAGGCATATTCAGGGTGGTATGGTCATAGACTGAGCCAAAATTAATCTGATTTCTAGGCCTTATTTGAAAAATCCAACCTTAACTAGGAAACTGATACAAGTTAAATAGTGTTTTGCTGACTGCAAGAATGAAAATCTCCTCCTGAGATTAAAAAACAAAACAAAAGGTGGAATTATTTGAAAAATCACAAAACTATAAAGATATTTTCAACCTTTACACAATGACATAATGGTCATAAAATACAGAAAGGGAAAGGGCTGAATGGGTCTGTAATTCAAGATTATCTCTGTTACAGGTTATATCCACCCAAACCACAATTTCATATTTACAAAATAGAATCATTATGTAACACAAAGATATAAAAAATAGCTTTCAATTTGATAAACACATATGCATATGTCTCCTGCTTCTCGTATTCAAATCTATTTATATACTTGTAACCACATGGAGTAGCCCCTCTGTACCCATCCACACATTGCATCCTTCATAAAGAAAGCAAGCACCCTTAAGTCCCTCCTATACGCCAGAAAGCATGCTCAGTGCCTTATGCTTTATCTTATTAGTCTCCCAACAGAGATATGAGACAAATACATGATCACTCCCGTTTCAAAAATGGAGAAATTGAGATGCCAAGTTTAAATGACTTGCTTAAAATCTCACACCTAGTAAGTAGTGCAAGTGTTTCTGGCTTTAAATGCTCATGTTTAATCACCATGGTACGCTGCTCCTCCCATATCTAATTGGATTTAATGATAAAAATACAGAGGTACTGCTTACTCAACAAAAGAGGCAGTAACAACATCATGTTGTGAGAATGATGCAGAATATGAGTTATGTGGGAAAAAAACTGGGTAATAAACACTTAGGGAATAATACTGGGCGAAAAATAAGACTAAGATAAATATTTCCTTTCTCAAAGTGACACATTCTTTCCCTTCTCTACTGCTCAGTTCATTTCATGTAAATTCTACAGATAACATTAACTCAGTTTCATAGCTCAAACCTGCTTGGCTGCAGGATCCCTGCTTAGGACTCTGCCAGCCAGAAAGTAACCCATCCTGCCAGGAAGAGCAGTACACGCTGCAGCCTGCCAGGTGCAGCTGCTGTAATCTAGCAGCAGATTTAGCATTTCCTGTAGAGGCTTTCTGAAAAGTTCTTATGTTTCCATGATGCCTTGAACCATGGCTTTTAAGGGGTCATTTCATTGTGTAAACATTGTTCTAACTCTAAAGGGAATCCACTATACCCACAGCCATGCTTATGGAAATAGTGACATTTGATTTTTAAGCGGAAAATATGTTGTTTAGTTTCAGTTTAACAGAAAAGACTTTTCTAAGAAGACTTGATGCAGTGTTCATCCATTTATTGAAGTGATGGACACAAGAAAATGTCCACTGATGAGACGAGGCTTTGAAAGTCTCAGAAACACGAGAGGTTTTTGTAAGAATGAGCAGGGAATTCCGTGTAGCACCACGCACACAATATTAGCTGTTCCCACCTTGCCTGTGTCAAGCAGGAATAGTGATGGAGTGTCTTGGAGCTAGGAATTGGTTCCTGAGGGCCTCATACCTAAGAGTTATATAAACTTTGGGAAATAGCTTCACAATGGCTGCACATGTGGTTCCTTTTTATAACGTCAATCGAAGAGTTGATTCAACATTACCAAACCTTGAATTTTTGGCTCAATAATTTCTTAAAAGTTTAAAAGATACATTTCCTCATGCTTAGCTTCATGTATTTGTTACTTAACCTCTTATAACAAATGAGGTTATACTTTTAAAAATTTGAACTTCTTACCTAGTATGTTAATACACTCAGATGTTACACTTCATTTTTATCAGTAACTTTGCCCGACAGCTTTCTATATAGTCAACGTACAATATGTTATTTAACACCAGCACATTTTATCTGTTTGCTCCGTTCCTTGCTGTCTCCATTTCTTGCCCTGGAAGCACCACAAGGGGCAGTTTTGCCTGTTTAATTCACTGGTAAATCCTAAGCACCTACAATCATGCCTAGCTCACTTAGGTTTTCAGTAAATAGATTTTACATGAACAAATAGGATTATTCTAAGAGATTTATAGACATATCTTTTTTTTTTTTTGTACTGGGGATCGAACTCATGACCTTGCACTTGCCAGGCAGGCACTTAAGCCACTGAACTAAATCCCTAGCCCTAGACATATCTTTTTGAATCATTTTATCCTCCCACAAAGCATGTTATGATGCCATTTCCATTTCCATGATAAAGAAAATAAGACTTTGAAAATTTAAATAAATTTCTCAAGGCCTTATGGCAGATAAATACCAAACATGGGTTTGATCATAGGGTCCTGTCTCCAAAACCTATGTTCTTAAACTTCTGTTTGCATTTTTCTCCTGTTTGTGTTTTTCTCCTGAACAATTCTACATGATTAAAATATTTTACCCTCTTCTGGATAAAGGAATTTTCAAGGAGAAGACAGCAAGTATGGCCCCTAGAATTCCAGTGGTACCTGTTATTAGATCGACTGATACTTTGATGGAGTTTCTGGGATGCATCCCTTTCTATGCCACCTGGTCTGACAGTCAGAAGCTGGGACAGAGGTCATCTTGGGGAGTTTCTCCTTTGTTCATCTGACAGATGGTAAAGCACCTGTGTAGAAGAAACAAACAGGCCTCGTGTGAACCTTTAAGCAATCAGTCACAGCTTTATCTCTCAATTTCTTCCTCTGCCTGGGTGTGTCTTATGTTCTTGAAAATGTACAGGTTTGAACAGGGTGTGTTTGTGGTTTGGATTTAAAGGGAAAGGAGAAAAAAGGAAAAGGTTGAAAGGCTAAAGAATAAACAAGGTAAATAAAGCTTCTGAGTGCCTACATCACTGAGAAGACATTAAAAAATAAAGTCCTAAAAACGAGTACAAGATGACTATCCCTTATCTCAAATGCTTGGGACTAAATGTATTTTGTATTTTTTTAAGTTTTAAAATATTTGTGTGTATATAATGAAATGCTTTAGGGATAGGATCTGAGTCTAAACATGAAATCCATGTATGTTTCATAAACACTTGAAACACATGGCCAAAAGGTAATCTTATCCAATATTTTTAGCACACCTGCATTTTGACTGTGATCTGTCACATGAGGTCAGTTGCATAATTTTCCACTTGCAGTATCATATTAACACTCACAATGTTCCAGATTTTGGAGCATTTTGGATTTTGAGTTTTTTTGGATGAGGAATGTTCCACCTGTACTAAAACTGACATATCTGCAAAAAAGTTATTCTCCGTAAATAGGAGAAAAGTTCATTCATCATAAGGGACATTCAGGCCTTCCTAGGGCTCAGGGGTTCAGGGCTTTCTGCCAGACACTTGTGCTATGGTGATCTGCCCATTACACTGCTGGTCCTTCTAATCTATTCTTTGGTCTTTTGCTTGTGGTTTTGAATCTCTCCTAGGGTGGGAGTGCTAGATCCCTGAGTCCAAAGACTGACAGTGTGATATGGGTCTGTTTGTAGCTTGTGAGAAAGTGAGGCTGCACAGCAAGAGGTGAGTAGCCGGAAGAGAGCAATGCTCCATCTAGATTTATAGCCATTCCACATTGCTCAAATTACCCTCTGTCCTTGGCCTCTCCTTAGATCAGCAATGAAAGATTCTCACGGGAATGGGAATGCTACTGTGAACTGGCCAGGCAAAGAATCTAGGTGGAGCACTTCTTATGAGAATCTAATGCTGAGGGCACTCCGTTCCAACCCCTCCACCCCATCCCATTCCATGGAAAAACTGTCTTCCATCAAACTTGTCCCTGGTACCAAAAAGTTTGTGAACTGCTGCTGTGGAGTAACTCTGAGATGATACAGCTATATCAAGACACATTTTATGAGTTATGATTAAGTAATGATATATATAGCCACTAACCTCCATGCTTTTCCTGTTCAGAAATGTTTTCTGTTTGCCTAAGATTTTGCTGGAAAACATTAAACAAGATTCTCCAATTAAAAATTGATGCCTATCACCTTGATCCTCTCTTCGGAGGCCAAGACTTAGCTTCACTATTATCTGTGAACTTTATGCAAACTAAACTGAATATTGAAAAAAAAATGGAGAACTATGATCTAAAACTACAGTGTATAATTGTGTGTGGGTGGAAAATAAAAAGAGTAGATATGACAGGGGCTTGCATTGTTTACTTTCAAGTTATATTCTCAGAGACTTGCGTGTTTTGCAGGTTGTGTGGTACAGCACTGTTACTATCAACAGTGCTGCCCATTAGGTGAGAAGCTTTTAAAAATTACTTATGTGTGGGCTTCAAACAAATCGAATCAGATTCTCTAGCAGGGACCTTGTGAAAAGTCTCCCAGGCAATTGTAACATGCAACTAGGGCTGAGAGCTAGAGTAAGATAAGGACAGTAAACTGTGGAGTCTGATAGCCTTGTGTCTTCTTTCTGGATGTATTTGTGTTAGGTGACCTGGGAGAGCTATCTGAAGCCTTCTGAACTTATGTTCTTGTAAAATGGAAGTAGCGTGCCTTCATTAGAGGATCATTTTAAACACAAAATGAGAGTGTGTTCTATCATAGCTAACATGATGTCTAGCATATAATTGGTGTTTAATAAATTAGGGTTATTATCACTATCATCATCATTAGTAGGCTTGGAAAACATCATCATCACTTCTTTATGTAAACACTGCATAGTAAGAGAGAGGAGCAGACACTCACTAGAGACCACTCCACCATCTGCCCATCTGCTCTCTGTCAGATGGAAGATTGTACTACAAATATCTCTACTACTAATCCAACCTATATTTGAACCACAGTTTTGCAGTGACTGAAGCTATTCCAATAGGTTTCTAATAACGGGTAATGAAGTTACAATGTTAAGACTCTTCTTCCAACTTTTAGATTTACTCATTTTAATTTTGAGCCTGCTATTATTTATGTTTCATCTTTCTAATATGTTCAAAACTTTTAAGAATTTTTATTATTCTACTGTACCTTTTTCTTCATCTCCCTTTGGCAAGATCAAAAATTAATTTTTTCAGTATTTTTTTTCAAGATAAATAAGAAGCTTTACTGTGTTCTTGTCTTCAAATCAGAATTGACTCTTGAATGCACTGACACTGCTTTTATCCCTTCAATGTAAACCAGTCATTTCATTTGTTACAGAGTTGAAGCCTGAACTAAAAGTTATTTGTAAAACTGGTAAAAACTCAAAATACTCACTGGTGACACATTTTGCATGGCACAAATGCCCGTATAGCTGTTGGATTTAGAGGTAATGCACTGTTGGTAAAGAGAAGCAAGGTAATTTTCCCAACGATTTGTTTATATACAAATTCTACAGAAGTGTCAGTAAAAAGTGCTGATACTCATTTTCCACATTCTTAAAAGGCAGATATACTATGATTTTAATAGGTGACTTTAGTAGCTCTGTACAAGCTGTATATCTTGGAATCATTTATAACTTGTGTCCAATAAACCTAGTGACATAGTAATGTCTACCTTAAGGGCCACCCCTGAAATCACTTTTTAGTGTTTTACTTTCCTAAATTATCAGCCTGGTTCTAATCTACAATTACTATTTGTCTCTTCATCTTTTATCTGTAGCTGCCAATATATCTCATACAATGAATCCAGGTAACTCTCTTGGTCTTCTCATTCCCAATTCAAAAACCTTTAACAACTCTGCAACTCTAATAAAGTACAAATCATGTGGGACAAGTGGAAAAGGTTTACTTTACTTGAATTTGAAGGCACACCGATCTAAAGTTTGGATGTTGGCTCTATGGCTTTTAAGGGTGTGTGTGTGAATACTAGTATTTTTCTTCTCCAAGCCTGTTTTGACATCAGTGAAATAAAGATAAAAATAACTCTCTTAGAGTTCAAATAAGCATTAAATGACATAACCTGTACAATTCACCTCAAAGAGCAATTGGCTTCAAGTGAAAGTTCAATTAACATTGGTCAGCTTCTCCAAACTTCTAATTCTAGACCTAACCTACCTTTCCTCTTTCATCTCTTTCCAAGTCCCTGTGATGTCCACTTGTCCCAGGCACATTTTATCTCCCTTCTGTGTCTGCCATCACTTTATGCCTGTCTTCTATTCTCTTGCTTCTGTGGCTTTATTCATCTGTACATTCATGTGGTTCTCTTTGCCATAAATATTTTTGTCTTAATTTCTAACTAGCTCTTCTCTTATATTTTCCAGAGGGGCCCAGTTGAAATTAATTTCTTACTCCTTACACAGAGCTCCTTTCATACCTTCTCCATGATCTTTTATCTTGCCTGGAGGTCAGGCAGTCAGTGTTTGCATCTAATTGGGCTACCTCATTACGAGCCAGTGACAGGCAGGGACTTAACCTTATCTTGGTTATGGGTCTCCTTCTCCAGCACGCCTTCCTGAGTGCCCAGCAGGATTTCTTAATATAAAATAATTTTAAAAAGCAAATATTGCATATTATTTAACAAATTCATTACATTGTTAATACATAAAACATAGACATATGTAAGATGATATATTATTATTGAATATATTACTAGAAAAATTAATCAACTTTATTAAGCTTAACTAAATTTCCAGAGTAATACTCAATAAAAACTATTAGCCAGGCATGGTGGTTCCCTAGCATTGCACATGTACACACAAAAATTATCACATCTTGGAAGTTATTTATAAATGCTTAACAGGTCCTGGGGACTCAAAGTTCCCCTAACAAGCTCATAGGTTTTTATAATCACTGATGTATGTTAAGACTAAGACAATAGGACAAAAACAACAGGCAAACACTGAAATACAGGATAAAGTGCCCACAATTCAGAATATGGTAAATTTAATCACACTTATTCTAGCCTGCAGGAGCCTGGAGGACAATCTTGTTTTCATTCTCAATCTTCAAATTGGCCAGCAAAGGAACAGATTAAACAAAGAGTCCTGAATTTTGAGCTTAACACATACCAATTCTCTATCTGCCTCTTAGCTTGTATTATTCATGCCTTTTTCATCCTTTTTTATGTATTTTTCATGTGTAATAAAAAGATTTATGTAAACATTGTATGCTTACTATTTCTCATGTTTCTCTGCCATATTTTAATTCTTTAATAATATTTCATTCTTTAATAACGATTTTTGGTTTCTTCACTTAAAAGTAAAAATATTGAAAACATACCTGTTTGATGTTTATATAATCTCAAGGGTTTTTGTTTTATTCTTAAATCTTTTCATTTATACCTAGTTGATAAAGTGACTAGCTTGCCTGGTTTACCAGGAAGTGAAGGTTTTCCTAGGATATGAGACTTTTAGTATGAAAATGGGGACAGTAGCTAGAAAACCAGAAAACTTTGTACCAAGCTAAATGATTTTTCAACTTTTCAAGGAGGGATGGAGAGGACACTATTCTTTTCTACAGGATGCTAGCAATCTAATTTGGGAAGCTGGACACGGGAGACCAAATTAAAACAGTTCAAGAGAAAAAGAAAGAAATATAACTCAAATGTATGTGCTGCAAAACATATGGGATGCAGTGCTTTATAACCAGCAAAACAGAAGCAGAAGAAAGAGAATGAGGGAAAAGCTTCCTTGCAAAAATGAGCCTACAGTAGGAATACTCAGACAGGAAGAAAGCTTAGAAACTCAGGACAGAGATGGGGAAAGGCAAAGAGCAATAGTCTGAGAACAAAACAATAAGAAACCAGCAGTCTTTTATGCAGCTGCTGGGAGTGAGCTGGGGAGCTGTAGAAACGTATGCTGCAGATACAAAATGCAATAAAGTCTGACAAGCATGCAGTTCGGCATAACTTTGGTCTTCCTAGCATTTGTTTGAATAATTGAGCAGTGGCTACAATTAAGATTTACATTTGATTGTTCAGATTCCTCAAAAGGGGAAATTATCCTGCTCATGGATTAAACCAACATGTGTTACTAATGCTCATGCATGTTTAAATTGTGTGGCTGTTAGGGAGTGAGTCTGAGAGACAGCATCTACCCTGAAACGTTTTTTGAGCTAAAATGCTGTATAGCAAACCCAAAGTGATAGGATAAAGAAGTTTCGGCAAAGAAAACAAATAGCTGCTCTTTGAAAAGAGAGTTTGCCCTTTATTTGATATTGGCAGCATCAAATATGTGGCTTATAGAAAGCACTCTTGCCATTTGTTTTATTGCTTCTCTGCAAGTTATTTGCCTCTTATTTTAAGCAGCTGCTTTATTTTTCTAATCCTTCTCAATTAACATACCTTCTGTATCATCATCAAGGAACTGAAATGGAGGAGTAAGTTACATGGGAATGACATTCCATCTTTCCTGAAGAACAATTTTCCTGTCAAAAATTCAAGAGGAAGAATGTGAGGTTCCCCTCAACCACCTTCATTTGTTGCCAGACTCTTTAAAATTCAAAGGAATTGCATTTCTGGGACTGGTTTTGCTTTAATATGAACTCTAAAATATTTCATTTTCTTCTTACCATTCCTTCTCTCTCCTCAAAAGCAAGCACTTGGACAAAAAGAGAAAGAGAATTCAGTTTCCCAGAGCAAACAGGCCCAGCTGGACTCAGCCTCCTGCCTGTAGGAGGCCCATCCCCTTCAGAAGGAAATCAGAACCTTGGGCAAAATAGGTAAAGAAAAAAGAGCAGCTGTTAAAACATTTAGTCTGTTTTCCTTCTCAACCCCTACTGGCCCCCTTGCTTCCCAGCCCCCTTTTCCACGTGATCGCTGGGTTTGGCTGCTAGAAACCCGGACCCTCCTGGTGGAGCAAACCCGGGGGCAGGCTCCTGCCAGCCTCACACCCCCACCGCCGCCATGTTCTGCCCCGCGCTCTCCTTACCACATTCCTGGAGGATACTGGGAAGATTGATTAGATGATTTTTTCTGGCATCTATTTGCTGAGCCTGCAGCCACAGCTTGGATTAATTAGGGAATCAGAGCGTTTCTTTATGTAGGTCACATCAGGTTTTGATTCAGATCTCATATAGCTATAACTTTTCTAAAAAGTCAGAAATACATGTACAATTAGTTTTTTTTAAAAGGTTTTTTTTTTTTGTAATTCTGTATTTCTCATCAGAGCGTTATATACTAATATAGCCACTGTCTCTTTCTAATGATCAGAGTAGGAGTGGTAGTCTTACTTTTCTTCTACCAAGCCCTATGGTCTGAAGCACATATGTAAAATATACATTATGAAATCATTAAGGGGTATGGGGAGGGTCCATGGTCATTTGGTTTTTTGTGTGCTTTTTTGCGCCTGAAAGGTGTAATAAGTTTCCTTTTTTATGGAATCAAATACTGAAGAATCTATTGAAGAGAATGTTGAAACAATTACCATATATATATACCAATAATCTAACTCAGAACCTCCCGATTGCCAGGCAGGTGCTGTGCAGCTGAGTTATATTCCTGGCCCAAATTATCTTTGAGATACAATTAGAAATAAATATAAAATAATAAGCGAGATAGCTGATTGGGCATTTTAATGACATTCCATAAATGAACCTCCAATTAAATATTTCTAGACCATAGGCTGCCCTTAGGAAATCTTGTCTGAAGAATTTATGATTCACAATGAATAATTCTTGGCAGGGTGCCAAAGTAAGTACCACTGATTATGGAAATCTGAATGGTAAGCCTGGATTCTGGTATTGTCTTAAGAAAAAAAAACCCAACCAACCAAACCAAACCAAACCAAACAAAGCACTAAGCTACTACTATTTGCCTTTCAGAAATTTGTTAAATAGAACCATGATTTTGATTTAAATTATTCTTCAGGTACCACGTTTTGTGTTTACTTTTACTGACAGGAAATTTGAAATTTTAGTAGCCAAATATAAATATAAAATATTCAAACATTAATACAGCCACTTTCCACCTCAAAAAAAAAAAAAAAAACAAAACCAACCCAACCTTTTCAGAGTATATATCATTACAGGAAATGCATACTTAGCCAACTAATGTGACTTCATGTAATCTGCCACCCACAGATAATTAATTAGGCTACTTGGCAAGTGTCATGCAAACTAGTGAACATTAGAGGCTTTCAGGAGTGTGAAGCAGTGTCCTGTTTACATTTCCTGGATGGTTAAGTGAAGAGCTGTGTGAAACACTGAAATGAAATACGATGAGACATTTTAAGTTGTGCACCTCTCAAAATGTGAAGAGGGGCTATTAATCCTCAAAGGCTGAGGGTCCAATCAACTTCAAAGTGTTAAAAGCATCTGGAGGCGATGTCTGTCAAAGGAGGAGGTGTCTGGTCTGTTGGAGAAGTTCACACTCTTGGGCTCATTATTTTCAAAATGGAAAGAGAACCACAGCTGTCTGTTCTGATGCATTTGATTGAACTACTAAATGGAGAGTCAGAAAGTGATTGGGGAACCTTCAGCTGAGTTTTGGAGCACGTAGGTTATGTGTGTATATTGACTTTCCAAACTTCTTATTGGGCAGGAAGTATGAATCACAGTAATAGGACTTGCCATGAGATCTCCAGCATGTTCATCGTTGGAACCACATCACTGAAACTGCCTGTCTCGAGGTATTTTACTCTTGTTCCCTTTGCCTGTGACTCTCAGTGCTGTGAATAATATCCAAGGAGAGTGAAATGAATTCATTATGCTTTCAAATTGCTCAAACTAGAAACTTTGCTTTTACGTTTCAGAGGAAGTTTCCTTCTGGGGGAGGTGCTCAGGTACCAAATACATAGAGAGGTGGAGTCTGTCTACTTCCAATCAAATTTAAATTGCTGAAGTCTTGGTGTTAATGTCAAATTCTTTAAGAAAAGGTATCCCTTTGCAATCACTCTGCTCTCTCTAAATTCATTCTGTAGCATACATACCTTTTTATGAGTACAGTTAAACCATAGATGCTCTCAAATTTACAGTTGGTGGTAACATTTAAATGAAGGAGGAAAAAACCCTGCAGTGTATTCTGTAGAACTGCAATGCCCCCTCCTGTCTGCTCTACTTGGAGTGAAGAAACTCATCTGGGTTTATAGGAGTTGACTTTGGCAAGTGAAAAGAATGTTTGCACTTTTCTCTGTTCCCTTTCTTGTATGAAAGGCTGTAAAAATCACAGATGGTAGAAGAGATACTGATGATACAAATTCTATTTCACCTCCTCACTTGGCCTCCTGCGGTATATAGGAAATAAAACATAACACTTAAAGTTGTTGACATTTAAATTAAATTACCCAGTTAAACTCAGATATCTTTGTGGGTGTAAAGGTGGGTAAGTAATACCCTTTTTACAATGATATGTAGATAATCTAATGCATTGTTCACATAAATAGCTGTAGATTCTTTTCAACAACTACAATCTAGACAGAAATGATCAGTTGGAGTTCACTCTATATCTCTACCTGTATAAATTTCACTGATTCCTTCCATTATATAGCCTATGTAATAATTTATAAAATACACAAGTCGAGATCCTTTCCTACCTCCCAATAACATCTCAAAAAGAAATTGATGAGACACTTAGCTAGAACTAATCAAAGGAATAATTATCCCTGGCTTGGTCCATGTTCCCTTTTTCACCTTTGGGTTGGCATGGCTTCCTCTGATATCCTACATCTCCTTTCATTTGTGCCCTCTGTGGTCTGCATGCATGGTTTCTGAGAAAAGCTTTTCATAAATATTGCAGAAGATTTTCAGGATCTCTCTCTGCATTTGTTTAAGGTAGATTTTCCATGGAGCCTCAATATTTTTAAAGAAGGCTTACATGTTTCTAATATATTCTGCAAACTAGCTCAAGTTCTTACTGCACAAATGTAATTTGATAAGTCTTAAGGATTGCAATTGTGTGAGCATGTGTCTGTATTTGTGTTTTGGTGTGGAGTATCTGTGCAGTAATGTGCACTGTGTTTTGATGATGGATAGAATTTACAAATGCTGGCTTAATATGGGGAAGTGAGAAACATAACCTAAAATATTTCCTCCCTGTTATATAAAAATAATGAGTGCTGAAACTTTCTACCTGCCAATAATAGCTTCTAGAATTTTAGATTTTTGTATGCCTTTAATTATGTTGGTGACAATAATTAAACCACACTTGTCTTACAAAATGAATTAATAAAGTCTTTTACAGATTTTTAGAAAGTTTAACTTAAAGCCTCCATAATATTACTGAATCTTAATGTCTGTAGATAGACAGAAAAGGGTCAAATTGAAATGATAGCAGGTAGAAAGTAGTGCACAATTGAAAGCATATTTTTAAAGCTTCCCTCTTTATTGGATAATCCCTAAAATGACTACAGCCTAGACATGAAACAGGTAAATACTCTCCTTTGGCCCACTCTACGTCCATAAACAAGCCTTAGTTGAGTAGGACCCGGGGAGGAGCCCTTTAATATTGAAATGCCTGTGTTCTGATCCCACTGATGAGTCAGCTCCATATCCAGCTGGCTATGAGATCCTTGGAAAAAACATTAATTCCTGTCAAATTTTCCCTCTGGGTCTTCCAACTAGTCCTCGATCTCAAACAATGACCTATTTTTCTTGAGCATCTGGTGGTAGAATTTTTTATGATGCCTATGAAACCAAATCTTACCCCAGAAAGTTATGACTTTTCACAACTTGTGATGAGCCTGAGCCCCAAGTTGAATTTGTGAGAGAGCTCGATAAATATTTAAACACCTATCTGACTCCATGGGAATGTTGCCTTTAGAAGAAAGAAACCTTTAGCTTGTTCTATTTTTGTACTCTTCATGGCAGAAGTTAAGTGAGTACAGTTTCCATACTGTGTCCACTGTTTGGATGTTGTGCTCAGCAATCAAATTTAGAGTCTTTCAGATATAAAAGTGACAAAGTGACAAAGGGAGCAAGAAAGTGACAAAGGGGCAAGTTTGACATGAATAAACTGCACCAAAGATGAACCTTCTGTCTCACATTCAAAGATCTTAATCCCAGTCATCTGAAGGCAAAGTTCTGCACAAAGGTAAAAGCTGAAAAAGCTGAAAAGGAAAAAAAAAAAATTAGCAAAAGAAGAGTTCAAGCACAAGTTATGCCAACTCTGCTTAGTCCAGGTAAGATCATCCCACAGGGAAAACAAAAACCAAAACTAATATATGCTTTTAAAACCTTTGTCATGCCAAGGGTACAGCTCAGCTGTATAGCACCTGCCTGACAAGTGCAAGGCTGTGAGTGTGATTCTGAGTAACAAAAAAAAAAAAAAAAAAAAAAAGAATTTTTCACTGTTCTGAGGGAAGAAGACAAGATGGCTGATCAGTGAGCAACAAAATACAGAGCCTCCCGGGAGAAACAACTCATTTGCCAGAATAAAACACCTTGGAGAGACCCAGACAGAGGGAGATGGATCCTCTTGACACAGGAAGAAATTAAAACATAAAAAAGCTCATCAAATACGTCGGTACTGCAACTGAAACAGCTAGAAATTACAGGACACAGCGTTTTCGTTCACAGCAACCTGCCAAATTTGCAACGGCCTGACTCTGCGGTAGCCAGTAGAGGCACCCAAAGTCATTCCCGCCGCCACTAACGGGAAGCACAGCAGTGCTGAAGTTGTGGGTTGGTGATCCCAATGGAGAGCGGAGCTGGCAAAGGGACCTTCATTAATCCACGGTCAATGCTGGGATTGGTACCCCCCCACCACAGGAAGGGTGCGATCAAATGGGCGACATGTTGGAATCTGGCAGGAGGAACATGAACTGGGAGTGACAGTGACTTTAGTTGGTTCCTCCCTCCCAAAAGCAGATTCGTAGGATTTGCTTCGACTGGGCCACACCCCTAGCCATGACCCAATAAGCCACCCCAAATCGATTCACTGCGCCTAACACGCACTAACTGGGTGAAAGGCCCCTGAAGTTAGGTTGGCCTGGTGGGGAGGGGCAGGCATATGCCGCCTGCTTATACCTCAGTGCCAAGAGCAGGCAGGAGAGGGAAGAGGTCCCTCACCAGCATGCTTTGGAGGAACTGTGGATGACAGGGAAGGGGGCTGGGACCTACACTGTAACCTGTGTGGAGGAAGCCAAGTCCATGGCAGAAGAGAGAGGCAGGAGGGGGGCACCCAGCCCAGAACCCTGAGAACACTGAACCAGGAGAAGGAAAAACAAGGGAAACTGAGGATGGCAAACACACAACATCAGACATGGCTTCAATGGACATTAAGAGATATCTTCAGGACCTTGTAGATGAGCTCAAAACTGAAATATTAAATCAGGTAAAGCAGGATATAAGTAGAGTAATAAAAGAAATGCTCTCAGGAAGCATCTCTCAGGATGATACAGATGGAAGAAGGGAGGAATACAAAAAAAGAAGAGAAACATTTGATAAAGAATATAAAGAAAATATAGAATACATGAAGCAGATTAAAAGAGACTATCAAGAAATTAAAAACTCCATTGAAAGCTGGCAAAACTCCTTAAAAGAAACTAAGGATAGACTATCAAAACTTGAAGAAAAGTTGGAAGTGTGTGATGATGAAAGGAAACATCTCTTAAAAATAACAAGGAAACAGACAATAACAATACAAAGGCTAGAAGATGACAAGAGAATCTACAATTTAAGAATAAGAAACTTGAATGAAGAAGCAGGAATACATACAGGTGAATTACAAAGGCTATTCAAGGAAATAATTAAGGAAAACTTCCCAAGCATGGGAAAAGAAAATGACATTTGGTTGTGTGAGGCATACAAAACCCCAGCCACCTACAACCAAAATAGAGCTATACCCAGACATATAATAATCAAGATGCCAGAAATTCAATATAAAAACAGAATATTAAAAGCCGTCAGAGAAAAGAAACAGGTTACCTATAAAGGTAAGCCCATCAAGATTATGGCTGACTTCTCGACAGAGACCATCAGATCAAGAGGAGCTTTGAGTGAAGTACTCAAAGCCCTGAAAGAGAATAACCTCTAGCCCAGATTGATGTACCCTGCAAAACTGTAACTAGAAGTTGATGGAGAAACAAGATGCTTCCATGACAAAGAGAAACTGGGCAAGTTTGTGACCACCAATCCAACCCTACAGAGAATACTGAAGGACATTCTAGAGAGAGAGAAAAAAAATACCAGGATTTTAGGAACAGTGGCAGAAAGGCCTCAGTGAGTGGGGCAGGCAGTAGAATGAAGGAGAAAAGTAGACAAACAAAGGCAGGAAAATAGCATGGCAGAAATGAGGCAGAGAAGGATAACTAGAATCTCTAACATAGATGGCCTTGATACACTATATTGTTAATAGTGCATCAGGATTTAAAACCCACATTACTCACACTACTCTGTTTAGATGTATTATATTCTGTTCCCGTCATTCTACCTGTACTAGATTTGAGGGTACAGACAGTAATCCCAAAACTAACAGGATATAGTATGGCAATCATCTTTAATTTCCTATTAACTTAATCTAAAGCTCTGTAAAACCTACACTGTTTTACCATGATTGATCGTAATTGAATCTGGTTTGTTGGATTGTGGTTTTGTATTGATAGATTTTATTCAAAGCTGTTATGATTGATAGTATCAAGTCTGAGAGTATAGGCAACTGCACTTAAGATGACAAGATCCACTAGAATATCCACTCTGGTTTAAATATTACCTACCTTTGAAGTTTTATACTGTCCACAATGTTTTATTTTTACTACTATTATTATTTACTGCTATACTCAATTATATTGCTATATTCAATTATGCCTGATGATGTAGACATTCTATTGAAGATAATAAGAAACAACACAGTAATCATTGTAGATCACCTTGTAACTATGGTTTTATACGGCTTTTTGGTTTCATGTTTTTATAGGAATTTGTTTTGTTTTGTCTTGCTAAGTTTTGTTCTTCCCTCTAATACAGAAAGTATAGAAATACATGCAAAGATTTATGCATGCATAGCTGTTTACACTCTCACTGTTTGACTATCTACTTTGTATGCTTTAATTTTGTAACTTGAGCAACTATTTCTAAGAGGACAATATGTAATTTATCAACTAGTGATTTCTTATTGTTTATCTTTTTGTTTTTTGAATTCTGTATTACCTGTACCCTTTACATGCTTTTGTTTCTGTTTAAATTAAAAAAAAATGAGTCTTTAAATCCTCAGACATGATATTTATTTAGGTATTATTTACTTTATCTCAGTAAGATTTTAAAGCTTTAAGTTTATAGAAATACATGCAGAGACTCATGCATGCATAGCTGTTTACAGTCTCACTGTTTGAATATCTACTTTAATTTTGTAACTTGAACAACTATTTCTAAGAGGACAATATGTAATTTATCAACTAGGGATTTCTTACTGTTTATCTTTTTTAAAAAATTCTGTATTATCTCTACCCTTTACATGTTTTTTTCTCTTTAAATTTTAAGTAATTGCCAAAATTGCTCCTTGTAACCCTAGTATTCTAAAAGATTGAGGCATAAGGATCATAACTCTGAGCTCAGTTTGGATGATTTAGTGACTTTGGAAGAACCTATCTCCAAGTTAAAAAACATTTTTTTTTAATGTTGAGCAATATAGCTTAGTGTAAAGACCCCGTACATAATTCTTTTTTTTTATTTATTTAGAGAAAAAAAGCAAAACAGATGTGATGGATTAAAAACTGGTGGTCAGCTTAATGCCAGTTGTATTGCATCAGCATGGTGCTGAGCGTAGATGTCCCACCTGAGGAAAGTTGCCAACATAAATAGAGGCGTGGAGGAGAAGCTATGCATTGAGGTGTTGAGGCGTTGAGGCGTTGAGGCATTGAGGCATTGAGGCATTGAGGCATTGAGGGTTCTCCTATGTGTTACTGTCTGAGCCATTGGTTCTCCTGGAGAAACTCTGGTTCTCACATCAAGCATTGTCTTATGGCTCTGGAGAGGAAGACATGTGCCGTTTGGTCTCCAGGATGAAATCCTCAAGCTGGCTTCCTGGCATATACTCGACTGTGCTTGTTGTCATTGTCGTCGGAGCTCGGGGGCTCTGTGTCACTGAGGATGGCTGTGGTGCTTTTCAAGACAGCCCTGGTCTTTGCTGTGAGTGTGACTTCTCGGCTCCAGCTTAGAACCCTCCTTCCTTTACCCCGTTGGCATAGACTTTCTAGCTTCCACCGCTGACCTTTGGGCCTTCCCAGCACAGATCTATAAAAGAGACTGGTGTGAGTCCTCGTGGGTTGTAGAATTCCAGTTGGACTCGTGGGAGGCATTGTCATGAGCTCTGGGTCTTCATCTGGACTCCTGTGGGACATTGCTAAGGGATTCAGGCCCTTGGCTAAATATTCTATGTGTTTAGTGTTGTGGATAGATTTCCTGCATTTTCTTGTGTTAACTCTGGGTGACCATCATAAAAATAATATTATAAACTCCATGTCCTGATTCCAGTTGTTCTCTACATAACCCCTGACTACAACAGAAAAAAGGGTAGAAATAATACTGAATTTCAAGGGAAAAATAACACTAATAAATCACTAGTTGATAAATTACATATTATCTTAGAAGTAGTTGTTCAGACTTATAAAGGATTGAAAAATATCAAGCCCCTCAAATTCAAAGACCCTCTCCAAAAATGGGTATGTGAGATGAACACACATTTCTCAGGCGAAGATATACAAATGGTAAATAAATACATGAAGAAATGTTCACCATCACTGGTCATTTGAGAAATGCAAATTAAAACAGCATTGAGATTTCATCTCACTCCAGAAGGTATAGCTGCCATCAAGAAATCAACAGATAACAAATGTTTGCGAGACTTGGGCAAAAAGGAACAGTTCTCCACTGTTGGTGGGAGTGCAGACTGGTGCAACCATTGTGGAAATCAGTATGGAGATTTCTCAAAAACTAGGATTAGAAGTTCCATTCAATCCAGCTATTCCCCTCCTGGGTATTTTCCCAGAAAAATTGAAAAAGTCATGTCACAGTGATATATGTGCACCTGTACATAGTTCTCAGTACTTCAATAAAGACAAGCAAATAACAAACAAACAATTAGATAAATAGTATGCTTCAAATATCATACTTCCCTCTGGACATTTTACATTTTTTGAAGTGAAGAATAAAAATTACTGTAATATGCAAAAAATGATATTTTTCAGAAATTTCTAAGTGGTGAGTAGTGTGTAAGGGGCTTTTTACATGTTTGAATATTCACCCTCAGGGTCCTTCCAGGAGGTTGGTGCTGCCATTGTGTTAGAGCTCAGAAACTGATTTGCAATGTGAGGGACCTTGGATTTGAACATGTGTGTCTGATGGCAGAGTCCAAAGTCCTAACTCATAGACTTTGATTTGCAGCCCTGGCAATTACTTGATGACATGATACATATGACTCACATACAATGGCTATTTCTGACTTTTTTTTTTTTGTCTTTTTGAGACAGAGTCTCGCTATGCAGTTCCAGTCTGGCCTTGAGCTCACTTTGTAACCCAGGCTGGTCTTGAACTCACAAAGATCCTCCTGCCTCTGCCTCCCGAGTGCTGGGATTACAGGCCTGAGCCACTGCACTTGGCTTATTTCTGACTTTTTATGAGGTCATTGTTAGGGTTCTTAAACATTGTAGATTTTTTTTTTTTTTTTGTAACCAGGAATTGAACTCATGACTTCATACTTGCCAGGCAGTTGTTTGTGCTGCTGAGCTAAACCCTAAGCCCCATAGGTCATTTTTTTCTTCTGAAATTCTTTGTTGAGCCAACCAGTAATTTTCAGTTACTACTACCTAGGTTGCTCAAGTAGTTGAGATTATAGTTAGTAAATATCTATTTATTTTTTCTTATTTCTACACTTTGTCCTCATGAAAGAAAACTGAAATTGTTATGATTATAGTCATAAAAATCATAGATACAATAAATCATTCATCTCTTCTCAAAGCTCACAAATGTGGAGTATAACTCCTCATTCCTTACATGAGAGCTGTACATAGTGACTTCCTTCCAGAGACCCCAGAATGTAAGAGAAGGAACAAGTAACTTTGCAATAGAGAATCCTGATGGATACTATCTCAATCAAGTGATCAAAGCTAACTTCACCAGTGATAAGTCATGTTGATAGTGTGAGCTCTTGACATGATATAATGAAAATGAGGCTTCATCTCTGTGTCCTTCCTCCCAGAAAATGCACTTCTACTGTCTAGTTATGAGGAAACTAATCACAGAAATCCTGATTGAGAGATGTTATATAAAATACCTGATGAGACCTCAAAACTGTTCACCAAAAACAAAGGAATCTGAGAAACTCACAACCAAGAGGAAATTAAAGCAACATGATGACTAAGCATGATGTGCTATTCCAAAACAGAAAAAAGGGCACTGGATAAAGGCAAAAGCAATATGATTACAGTATGAACTTTAGTTAATAATTTACTGCATTGGTTCATTAAATGTGCAGATGCACCATTATGAAGTAGCAAGTTACTAATGGGATAAGCTGGGTGGGGGAATATGGGAACTATCTTTGCAGTATCTTTGTAAACACCAAAAACTGTTCTAAAACAAAAGTTTATTTTCCAAATGACAGACTTGAAAATAATCAACAGCACGATTTAAGCATTTATTGATTTGGTGCCTCTAAAGTGACATCTTCTTTAATTTCTTTCCCAAATGTGATTAACTTCATTAGAGTCTGAAGAGGAAACTTGCTTACTCATTCATTGCTTCAGTAAGCAAATACTTAACAATAATATGATGATAATAATAATACTGATAATGATACTAAACTAGGCTTTATCAAATATTTATTATTTGCCAGCCACTTGGCTTACATTGAATTCTTGTAACTGTATTATGAATCAGCTATTAGTAGTGTCCTGATTTTATAGATGAGAAGTCTGAAGCTTAGAAGAACCTTGCCAAAGGTTTGAGATAGTAAACTTAGATCCATTGTACAAGCAGTCAGTAAATAGGCTGTCTGTCCTCTCCATGCCTTTATTTATTTATTTATTTATTTATTTATGCTGAAGATGGAACCTAGGAATTTATACATGTTAAGCACGTGCTCTACCACTGAGCTCTACCTTCCACTCCATGCTTTTGGGTACTTTATCTGATAAGAATACATTCAGTCACATAGAACAAAAACTAAACTGTAATTATCTGAGTGATAGGCTTTTATTTTTCTCATGAGGAAAGACTGGGACTTGTGCAGCAAATCCAGGAATTAATAAAAATACTCAGACTCCTAAATCTTTCCTTCTCTGTCTTGATTGTGTGACTCTGATACAACTCAGCCTCGTGTATGTGGATAGTCTAGGATAAAAGAAGGACCTCTCAAAGGAGGGGTACAGGGTGAATCAGAAAAGCAAAACTTTCCTCTAATCCCCAGAAGTTTTCTGCTACTGTCTGGGTATTAGAACGCTGTCATCCAGCTGTAAAAGAAACTGGGAGGTTTAGTTCAATATTTCTGTTAATTTAAAACAAAAAGTTTCAATAGGAAAATTGTGGCTCAAAACAAAGTAAACTGCTACAAGAAGAAAGGGAAGGTATAGCACACAGTGAATGTTCAATAAGTAATTTTCAAATGAATTAAAAAATGGATATGGAGTAGCAACTGAAATGTCTGCCATAGGCATTGAGCTCTCTGCTGGGCTTCTAGGATAGGAGTCTGCTCACACCACAGTTTCTGTTCTTAAATCACGCACAGCTCACCAGAATAGGCCATCTTGCAAGCAGGAATAAGCTGCAGAGCTGGTCCCTGGGAGAAAGAAATGGCACTGAAACGCAGCCTGCAAGAATTGGAGAGTCTCTTTGGAGGGAAGTGTATAGAAATTATAATAAAAGAATGAATATTTATTTTAGGTACTGAGATTAAAAAAAAATACAGTACATGTTAGGAGCCAAAAGTAGCTTGGCACCGAGGCAGCTTGGTCCTAGTCTCCATCTACTGGTCCTTTTCGCCCTCTTTCCTAACTCTCTCAGGCCCAACAGCCAGGTCTCAAATCCTCTCCCAGGAGACTTCTTTAAGCTCCCTCATACAGAGAAACCCTCGCCCTGTTCTACCTGTTTATTTCTAACTTAGCTCTTATATATCCCTTTTTTACTATTTGTGCTAAGGATGCTAAGCTTTAAGCAAATATTCCCAGAATGGCAGAAATGAGAATCATTTAATTTTTGAAGTATGAATTTCAAATTCTTTTCTTCTGGGTATAATTCTGGACATCTCCATCAGATAGTTAATCCTTGACTATCGCTTAGTATTTATCTGATATATTGTTTTTCATTTTTTTCTCTCCAAAATTTATGTTACTGTTTGATTAATCAGGAATTAAGAGTGTTGAAGTAGAAACCATGTCTCATGTATTTCTCCATTTTCAAAGTAGTCTTATAATACATAGTAGATTAAAGATTTTTGTTGTCACTGAGTGTATACATGATAAAAACTAGAGGCCCATGAAAATGTATTACATGTAGGCACCTCTATTGTGAAAAGAATTGAAAAGTTTATTTCCACCTTTATTTAAGACTACTCTAGTCATACTTACTCGCAAATCAGTTGATGTTTTGGAAGTTTAAAGAAAATATTTCTACTGCTGATTACTGTGAGACAGTGGAATAGAATGCATGCCATATCATTTTATGATTCATATTGCTACATGATTGCAGAGAAATGTTTATGTAAACAGTTCCTCTGCCCCCTGAGGACCCATCAACTGCAAAAACATACCATAATATGAAAAATAAATTCATTTCATAGACATTCTGAAATAACTGAATGTGATCCACAGGAATTTACTCTTTGGATACTCCTCATTTACAGTAGCATAGCAAGTTTCCTGATTGTTGTATTTTTTATTTATGATGCACTTTCTGCTTTTGGTTCATGCTGTCTCACAGCCAGTAATCTTGTTTTGCAGTGCAATATGACTAGGAGCCGTAGGACCAGGTCCCTAACACAGTCCTCTCCAGATAGAGTCTGGGTATCCCTAGGGGTGGGGCTTGGGGGTGAGGACTTCATGCAAAGTTGTGAAAGCTGTGTTATGGCTTGTGTCAAGATGTCCCCCCAAAGCCTCACACAGTCATAGGGGACTTTTCAAAGGTGTGATGCTGGGATCAAGGGTGTATGATTACTAAATCACTCCACTGATTGATTTGCCATAGTTCTGGCTAAGATTAAGGGTGTGAGGGCTACACACACCCTAGGGTAGTGGTCTGCATAAAATATAAGGGACAGAAAGAGGGTTAATGTATGCTTGCCTGCCAGCATGCTGTGGACAGTTTCTCCTCTGCAATGCTCCTCTGCCATGCCACCCTGTCTTGAAGCCAGCCATTGTGGACGGAAACCTCTATAAACTGTGAGCTTGGAACCTTCACTCCTATAACATTGGGTGTCTCAGCAAAGAGACAAGTAACTAAGATAAGTTGAAAATGTTACCTGGGGATGAAAGCTAAAGAGAGACTGGGAAGTCAGTCTAGGAGGGACCCAAGTGGTGGGAAAGGCTCATTATTGATTGGCAAAAAAAGAGAAATATATGGAGCTAAACAAATAAAAACAAATAAAACAAAAACGCTTTCTAAATAAGCTTTGGCCATACTGAGATGGATTAGGGCATGGCAAAGTGGATGGAGAAGTTACCATAACCTGTTAATCATAAGATCCCAAACACATGCAGAACAGTTCTCAAATCCCTACACGTGAACATCTTATGAGGATTTGACCAGGTTTCTGATAGGATGGCCTGGAGCTGCATCAACCTAAGGCAGGATCCCAGCACCACTTGTCAGTACCCAGAAGTAGCAGTTCTTAGAGGTTTTCTTGGGGTTCGGACAGTACAAAGGACACAGACACCAAGAGCAGCACACTGCCGTGGCTTTCTTCACGTGGCCCACCCTGTTTTCTCTTCTATTGCTTTTTCTCTTTTATTTGGCCAAGCTTACTCTGCAGGACTAGTTTCTCCCTCACCCTTCGCTTTTATCTTTTCGCATAGTTTGCCACTGTGCTTTGCTCATTTTGTTCAATTCTTTATTTGAGACAAGAAGAACCTGGAATCGAACCCCAGAGAGAGAGGTGAACAACTCAGGGTTCAATAACGTTTAGTTCATGAGCCACTTTTAGAAGGAGATACCACATAATAATAGGAATCCAAAAATGGACTAGCTGTGAAACTATGAAGCATTAATCACTGAAAATCTTGATATAAAATCAAATGTGTAGAATTTACTTTTCTAGACAGAAAGGGTTACATATTTTAGTGAGGAGAACTATAGATAGAGATTCTGACAGTGGAAGCCCCATAGTAAAACAAACCCAAACCAGCCGTACCCTTATACTCTTTCTCAGAAAGTCTTTCTGGCTCTTTTCCTGAGTTCCTTCAACATGCTGGACACGGTATCTCTTTTTAGATCTGTTATAGAGAATGAGTAGTAGCCATGTGACCTGCCAGGACTGTTTTAAGCCCCGCCCCTACCTATCATTGGTTCTCATTGTCTCCATTTCTTCCTTTTTATTGATGTCGTGAAATCACGAGTTACTGTTTTCATATAAAGAGGCAACACTGATAACTTTGAATATGAATGGTATCCCATGAATTGAAAATTTTTTATTCAGTACAGGTCATGGACATCTTTTCTGCATGACAGCTCAAAAGGATTTAGTCATTTTATCTTTCATTTCTATTGCATCTGTATTGTCTTAGTTACTTTTCTCATGACTGAGGCAAAATATCTATCACCCAGTGTTAAAGGAGGAAAAGTTTATCTCAGCTCACAGTTTGTAGAAGTTCAGTCCATAATTCATGGCAGAAAGGCATGGCAAAGGGACATCACAGAGGAGAAACAGTTCATGGCAGGCAGAAACCAGCAAGTAGCAAGTGACAAGCAAAGACAGCAGACTCTTTCTGTCCTTTATATCATCTCCAGGCTACTCACCCCTAGGGTGAGCAGCACTCACACCCAGGTTGGAGCAGTCTTAATCCTAGCACCACACCAGGAATTAATCTCAGCACTGCATCCTTGATTCCAGCATTATACAACCTAGATTGGTCATCTCTGAACAGCCCCATTGATGTCCACGTGAGGCTTGGAGGAACATCCAGATACAATTCTGCATAGCATATGTGTTCTAGGATTGCTATACAACCTTGGATATCATGTGAAGTATCCTCCAAAAACAGGAGACAAAATATTAATCATGATTGGAAATTGGATTCCTTGGCCCTTCATGAAGTTATTTTACTAAGACTATGGCAAATGTTGATAAAATAGTTATACTATTTCAGCTTTCATAAGTGTTGAACACTAGCAAAATTTAGTCTTGTCCATGACAAATTTAGATTAAATCCATGATGATGGTACTGTAGGAGAGCTTTAGGGACCACCCACTGCACATGTACTGCAGGTATTGGTTCAGCAATATCTGAAGGAAAAGATACTCAAAGTGAAAAATCTGAAGAATAAATAGGAGTTAACTAGATAGAGGGGAAGGTGGGAAGTTTGGGTTGAGTGGTAAAGAACATTCCACGAAGAGGCAAGAGTATGTTCACAGGGTGAAAAGTTTGCAGCATATTTAGCAGAATTCAAGTTGCCAGTGTGTCTGGGGTATGGCATGCAGTTGCATGAGAGACAAGGATGGAGATATACACAGAATTGAGGCTATGAACCACCTGTGAAAAGATTTGGTTACATGAAAACATTTAGGATTTGTTTTGAGAGCGGTTGACAGAGAGCTGTTAACCAAAGAAAGTATGACATTAGAGATATGTCTGGAGAGATTGACCTGCAAGTTGGCATGGATTGGAGGTGGACAGGGAGAAAGTAAGGAGAGCAGAGAAGAGGAGAGGTAACACAGTGAGTGCTAGGTTCACATCAGCAGGAGGACTTTTAAAAACAAGCATGTATCATGTATTTCAAAAAGATAGGAGAAAGAATACTGAATGTTTTTACCATGCAGACATGAGAGATGTCTGAGGAAGTATGTTTAATATGATTTGAACACTATACAATGGTATACATAGATCAAAAGACTGTATCACATAGTTCAAAACACTCCACACACGTTTCCTTTGCTGTGTGGACTGATGTAGAAGCCAACCAGACAAAAGGCAAGGAGAGCCTTTAGGAAGTCTATACATATTTTTTAAGCAATTTTTTATGTTGCAATTCCTTCACTATACATCAAATTCAACTTAATGATTCGATTCTTTGTCTTCAGATTATTTTTAAAAGCAGTGATCCAGCCATCCCGTGTGCCTACAATTGTTTAACTTGGGCTTTTATTTCCACTTGAATTATGGACACACTAATGAGAACTTCAAACTTCCTATCTGGCATTTTGGGGATCTAATTTCTTCTAGCAGTTCACTTTACAGTAAGTTAGAGTGCACAGATCATCCTTGTCCTCAATTACTGAAACGTTTATAAACCTGCTGGAGTTCAAATCATATTCTTTCCTAAACTACCAGACTGAGGAATAGTACAGATGTCTGGAATATGCCAATAGCTTAGGTTAAAAAAAAATAATATTAGATCTTTCATACTTTTTGCTAAGTGTTTTGTAGTCTTTTCTCACAGACCTGAAAAGTATTTCTGTAAGCAAACAAAATCACAGAGTTCCTGTGAAGTGCTTCTAAGGGCGTGCAGCTGGGAAGCCCCATGAGTACAGACCTCAACAGCATTAGGAGAACTTAAGAGAAATCCAGGCACAAAGAATGACAATGAACTTGAGGCTTCTGGCCACACCCTCCATCTTCCCTTTGCAGAAATAAAGTACCTGTCCCCTTGTTTAATGATCAGGCCCTCAGCAGGGTGCTCTGAACAGTGGAAGATGATTGGGTGGCCAACCTGGACCTTCATCTGGGCTTTGTTTTTACTCCGCATGGTTCCTTCCTTTTCTTCACCACATATATACACAGGGAAGAACTAACATCTCCTTTAATCCATCTTTTCATACTAGTTTATCCTTTTAATATAGAATTCATATTGATTACATTTCACATATATAGTGACATATATAAAGCAAATATTCCCATACAATTTTCCTTTCATCCTTCTCAATCAAGAACTTAAAGATATCTAACATATATTTTACTTCAATTGAATTTAACAGCAGAATAAAATAATGTAATATTTTTACTTAAACATTACAGCATTGAACAATTTAGTTGGCATTTAGTGTATCATTTCTTTTCTTTTCTTTTTTTTTCTAAAACATGAGACAAGGTCTTGCTATGTAGTTCAGTCTGGTCATGAATTCATTTTCTAGCCCAGACTGGACTCAGGCTCACAACAGTCCTCCTGCCTCAGCCTCCCAAGTGCTGGGATTATAGATTTGTGCCATCATGCCCAGCTCTAGTATGTAATTTTAATTAAGATAATAAATCACAGATAAAAAGTGTTAATCATTTCATATATGAAACTCACTGCTTTTCTAATAACTAGTGATAAGAAAAAAGATTGTTGAACATCAACATGTATCTCCAGGCAAGTCCAATATTTTTATAGTCATTGGCAGTAGAATTAGCTTCCATTAATATTTGATGCTGTTTCTTTTGATGGCCATGATTCTTTTTGTCTTAATGAATCTCATGATAAGTATTCTCTAAATCATGTTCCTTGTAGAAAAAGTGTGGATACAAGAAGTACATATAGAAATGAAATGGAAGTACATTTATATCATTACCTGAAAAGGTTTGTATGTATTCTAAAATAAAAATTATTTTTAATTGGTTAATTAATAGATTGTTACTTGTGGCTTCCTCCCTATATTTGCCTCTATTTAATGATTTGGAACATGAAAACACTAGCACAGCAGTGACATTTTCAATGCTATTACATTTGGGGGCTTGGCAAGCATCCATAGGAATAAAGAAACTGAAGGAAAAGGCCTAAGAATTTTGAAATCTGAGGAAAAAACCCACTAGATTGAAGTGGGAATTAAATGCAGATTGAGACATCTGGAGAAAGAGATTAAACACAGATATTCCAAGGCAGGTAAATTCATAAAGGCTGTGAGAAAATGATGCTGAGGAAATAACACATAGCTATTTCATTATATAGTGGCAACATAATGACTAATTCAGTTTTGTGTCTGCAATTTCGAATCCCTCTATGGAAAAGTCATAGATTATGCATCTTCTCAAAGAACTTTAGTACTCCAGAATCTAAGGGAAGTGCCGTGTAATTACAAGAATGAGGGAACTGCCGACTATTATGTTACAAGATTTCCACCTGTTTCTCCTATTTATTTTACACTGAAAAAAGGAAACATTCCAAGGTCCCTAAGGGGAGCCCCAAATGTGATGAATGAGAAAAACAACTATACACAGAGTGGTGGAGAACTTCACATCCTTCATTAACTCTGGGGTTCTGGTTCCTTATTTATTGAACCATGGCCTAATGCAAACACCACATTGCAGACAGGTGATGGTGCCTCCAGTCTATATGCCCCAGCTGACTGTAAGGGAGAATGTCACACAAGGCCATTTTATGGAGCCATGACTTTGGAAAGATTCAGAGATATGTACAAACACAGACAATTCACTTGGCAGATTCCCATATCCTATTATCCTGCTAATTAACTCCTGTCCAGTCTTTTTTCTTCTGTTTGTACATGCTTCCTTCCTCTTTTATTTTTCTCTCTCTGTCTCTGTCTCTCTGGGCCTCCCCCCTCTCTCTGACTTTCTTTACATCTCCTGCCCTCCTGCCCTTTGAGACAAGTTCTCACCATGTTTCCTCAGACTGGCTTCCAACTTGCAGTCCTCTTCTCTCAGCATCCTGAATAGCTGGGGTTACAGGTGTGAATCACTGTGCCTGACTCACCTTCGGATACTGTTGATGTCCTCATACCTGAGTTTTGCTAAGTCAAGCCTAGGATATCTTTTGGCATCATTCTTTGATATGTATGTACAGAAGATAAATGCAGACACACAAACATATCGCTTTACAGGATTACAGCCGTGTCATCACTACTCCCAAAACATTATCAATAATTCCTTAATAACTTTACCTTCTGTTCCTACCCAGGCTTTTCTGTATGAAAGAACCAATGAAGACTTCTCTTACTCATTCAGTTTTTTAATTCAAGAGCAAATATTGCTACTTCTAGGTTACTCCTGATCTTATCTGTCAAAACCTATCCCCAAAGCTTCTTTTTTGTAAAAACTTCCAGTATGTTCCTAAATACAGTTTATTACAAGTACTAATACTTTATTCCACTGTTGTACACTCAATATTTTTAAGCACTGACAATGTGTTAGGCACTGTGTTAAACATTTTGCATGAACAAATACTTTTGTCTCTAATTTACTAAAGGAAAAAGTCACATTAGAGCACAATAATTTACTCTGGGGTACATGCAAACAAATGCTAATGCTGGGATCTGAATTTAGACATTTTGAGGAAGAAGCTCCAATGTGCTATTGTACAGCAGGGAGAGGCATATGCTGAGCTCCAAAGTGTTCAGCAGTTTACACGTATTTTTAGTTCATTCATTAACAAAATGTCTGCCACAGGGTGTGAATTTAAAAATGTCTTGAAAGTAGAAAGAATGAAAAGAGGGAGAAAGAAAGGGTGAAGAAAAAGAAAAGTGAGGCAAGGAAGAAGAAGAGGAAGAAAAGAGAAGGATAAAGACAAAGACAAAGAAGGAGAGATGGGAAGGAGGGAGGTAGGGAGGAAAAATGTAGGCAATTGCGACTGCTTGGAGGGAAAAAAAAGAGTAGACAACAAGCAACACCACTCTATAGTTGGAAAAGGTGTTTTAAGTTTATCTTATTTGTTTTTCTTAATACTGCTCATCTTGAGGATAGATCTCAGCAAGGAGACACATGTTGAAACTGGTATTATTGGACCCATAGACACATCCTGGTCTTTACAGTAACCAGGAGGACAGCAGTGTCTGCCTTTTGATATGACTGGGCTCACCATGGACAGTGGAGTGACCCTTGCCTAGGCTGCAGAGCTTCGGACTGGAGATCTGCAGTGTTTTTTGAAAAGAAGCAGAGTTGAAGCCTCCAAAGAAGATGGTTTGGCAGAGGTGATGGGAGGATTTGCAGTCGGGGAGGACCCTACGTGTAATGAGGACAGTGTAGACAAGAGACATCCAAAGACAGCTTTTTCAGCCACAGCTCTGTTCCCCTTACAATGTGGTCTCAATGCATGCTGACTCCATGGGGAAACTTATTATGCCTAAACTACAACTAATCTAATGTATATAAAAACCAGCTTCAATCTGTAAATGCATATCAGAGTTCTCTTCTTTTTAGCTTTTGTCATATTTTATCCTTCAGTATGTAAATATTTTCTGTTGTTAGCACAGATTATAAACACTAAAATGACAAGAATCATGTTTATAGTTTCAGGAGCATACTAATTATCTAATAAATACATGATAAGTAAATGGATGAATGAATGAAATGTAAATCAATTATTTTTGTGTAGTTGGAGGACATTGATTTCATGATCACAAAGTATAAAAATTGGTAGGCTCAGACAACAGGATTACAAGTTTGAGTTCCACCTAGGCAATTTAGAGACTTAGAATAACCTTGTCTCAAAATTTTAAAAAAGGAAAGGGGCAGGGATTGTGGCTCAGTATGAAAGTCTTGGGTTCAAGGCTAAGTACTGAAGAAATAGTGTAAAAGTGTGGTGACACAAAAATGGTGTACAATAATTTTTCAGTTTTTAGGTTATAACTTAATATTAGAATAAAAGTTGAGGAAAGACAGTGAAATATGAAAGCCCATGGGATGGGTTGAGAACCCTTGAGGAATGTTAGATATCTTTTCAGTCAAAAAACTAAGAAAGAAATTGCAGAGCCTGTGTAATCCATTTCTCCTTTTCTCCATCGTTTTTGGGACCATGCTAAAGGCTTGGGCACAAGATCATAGTAGCCAATTCATAATCAAAGAGGATGAGATTTAAGGAGCTTCCTTTTCACTCCACTGATTTTCTCTTAGCTCATCTTACCTCACGTTGTCACAAGCAATTCAGTTTCAATGTTTCTTGGTTTATGGTGGATAAAATCTGAAAATCTGATGATATAGTTTCAAGTGTAAAATTTTACTTACTCTTACCTTTCTAAGAAAGCATTCATAGGTGTTCCAACTGTGCAAGGTGGTGAAATGTCAGCATTTCTTCCAAGCATCATTTAAACCCACCATTCAAAGTCATGCACAGTAAAACATTTATTCACGGCTACAATGCTCCTGGTGTCCAATTTCTCACATATGTGATTCCATTTAAAAAACACAACTTGAACTATTTTCATGGTCATATAACATTACAATACAGTGAGTAGTTCATAAAGAAAGGAGAGGCCTATGTTGGGCCATGTGAGGGTTCAAACATAAACCTGGGTGGCAGATCTAATTTCTGAAATATTTCATTATTGTGACAGACTTTGCAAATTGACAAGTGTTTTTCTTTTGCAGGTGGTCGAGGGGGTGGGGAACCTAAGCCATACCAGTTAGTATTAATGAGATGTGATCTCAAAATAGCTTCACAATTAAATAATTGAAGTGTTATGTGAAAGCCAAATCTATTTAAAAATTAATTGCTCCCTATAACATACTATAATTTTCATTTAGTAAATCAGTCTGGGAAGGATTTTGTAGGGCTTCACTACTTTGCTGTAATATTTTAGAATAAAATATTATTCCCAGGTAAGACATAAGACAGGGATATGTTAATTAATCTGAGAACTTTAAACTAATGATTAAAGTGGAATCATATAATTTTTTAAAGGTCCATATTCTCCTTGTAAGTAACCTATGTTCTTTAAGAGGCCATATATTTATCAGTGAAGGTTTCTCTACTCCAAATCATGAGGTGCAATCAGCTTTCTAATCAACCCCAATAAAGTTGGCATTTTCATTGCAGTAAGATTGGTTAAAAGACATGGCGACTGGCTAACTGCACAATACACAGTTTCAGCAATGTTCATAATTTTAACTAACTTCAGCAGCCTTTATAATCTGAGCTGAACTTCTTGGAACTCTGGTATGGAAGAAAGAGAGAGAGATAAAGAAAGAGAGAGAGGAGAGAGAGAAAGAAGAAAGAAAGAAACAGAGAAAGAAGGAGAGAGAAAGAAAGAGAAAAAGAAAGAAAGAAAGAAAGAAAGAGAGAGAGAGAGAGAGAGAGAGAGAAAGAAACAGGAAGAAAGAAAGAAAGAAAGAAAGAAAGAAAGAAAGAAAGAAAGAAAGGTTTTCTTTTTTCCATTTTTGTTTTTTTCCTTTTAGGGACTGAACTAGGGCTTTGACACTGATTTCATACCCAGCACTTTTTAAAATGCCTTGTTTGGAGATGAGGGTCTTGCTAAGTCACTAAGCTGCCCAGGCTGGGCTCAGGGTATGCTTCCCCCTTGCCTCAGCCTGCTAGAATGTGGGATGACAGGTGTCATAGTTCCTCTATTAGGCAGAGCCTATAGACTAGATGACTTTGGAGATCTCTTCTCCCTTAATTTCTGTGACAAATTCTGTGACAAATATTTGTATCTCCTTAAATTATTTTCATGAAGGCATTTCACTCCTTCATAGAGCTTCTTCTGTTGTCTGTTACCTTTCATTTGTCTTTTGGGACCCTACAGAACAAATGCAGCCTGTTTTAAATCTAACAACTTGTCAAGTATAAAAGGGCAACTAATGTAGCTCTAGACATCACTTTATGGGTGACTGAGTTGTTATTACAGGCAGAAGAGTGAGGACTAAGGGTGCTGTCCTGGGGTAGATGGTGTTTTGTCCTGGCTGCTCTCAGAGCAGTATGGTTTGGATGTGACATGTTCTTCCCCTCAAAGGCTCACTGTGTGGCAGGCTTAGTTGCTGATGGGTTTTTGGTTGGTGACCGGATCATGAGGGCTCTGTCTCCAGACTATAGTTTGATGGCACTACTGAGAAGTGATGGAAAGAGGAAGTGGGGGCCAGAAGAAAGTTATGGAGATGTGCCCATGGGATTTACACTCATGTGCTTGCTCTCTGCTTTCCAGCCACCATGAAGAGAACAGCTTTATTTCACCACATGTTCCCATCATCATACTATGCTACATGCCCAGAGGTAGGAGTTAAGGGACCAGGGACTGAAACCATGAGCTACAGTAAATCTTTTTTCCATTAACTTATTACTCTCGGGTATATTCTCATTAGGAAAATCAGATTCGTGCCCCGGGTGGAGGAGAAGAGAGTTGGTGCTTCCAGGCAAAGGATCATGGCACGTTGTCCCTGACCTGTGACCTTGCATCCTGTTTTGTCCTGTTACCTTCAGGGGCAGATTGAGTGGCTCTAAATTTCTAAGAAATGGAACAATAAATGTTTCTAGAGCCTCAGAAATAGATTATGAACCGTCAGGAAAGAGAGAGAAATAAAGAACAGTAAAGGAACTTAAAGGGGAGAACCCACTCTTTTACAGAATTGAGTGACCAGCTGCTAAAATGCATAATCCACTCCTGGCTAAGTAATTAGAATCTGGATTAATATGACCGATTTAGAAACTGATATTTTTGGATACTTTGGTGGTTTTCAATTCAAGAGCCTTTCTAGAAAGCAACCTCATTAACTTTGGTACAAGCTATGTTTTTCTTGCCTATTATGCTATGCCAAATTATCAGTTTTGAGAAATATTTATACACTTAGAAGAAACATTTTTCTATTGAAAGTAAAGGAGAGAGGGAGATACAGAGATAGAGAGATAAAGAGATTTAATGAACACAGTTACTCTGCTCTTGAGCTCACAGTGTATTTTGATCAGATGATATAAAGACATAAGGAAATAAATTACAGTATCATAGTTCAATAATACTACAAAGATATGCAAAAGGTGTTAGTGCATTAGAGACATCAGAGCAAAGGTTTCTTCCAGCAGTGCTGGAAAAGTTGTACTTAGGACTTGATACTTGAGATGAGTGTTAGAGATGAACTGTAATTTACCAATTAAATAAAGGGAGATAGGAAGTGGGAAGACCTTCTGCACAAGTGGCTTTAGCAAAGGATCTAATGTGTCCAATCCAAGAAAAATTCATGGAGCCTAGACAAGAACAAAGTAGATGATCTGAAAAGGGAGTTGCATTGTAAAGAATTCTGTTTGTCAAACTAAAATGTGCAATCCTTATTCAGTAACCAATAGAATGCAGCAGGCTTTTTTGTTGGTTTGGTTGGATGGTTTTAAATTTGGGGACAGAGATGTTCAACTGTATTTTTTGAATAAAAAAATTAAATCACTGATTCTTCTGGAAGTGAAGGAGGAAATATAGATGGGAAAAAAACAAAACATGATTTCAACAGTACTGGTGAGAGATAATACAAGTTTTAATGGAAAAAACAGTGACAGCAAAGGCAGGAAAATATATTTGAAAAAATACTTTTGCAGTATAATTTATATTTCATGTCTAACTAGATAATGATGTTGAAGAGGGGCCAGGAAAGGGGATTGTCCAGACTTCTAGAGAGATGACTGGGTGGGAGCTGCAAGAAGCCAACGGTTTTTTAAAATTTTATTTAAACAAAGGGGGGAAAAAGCAAAACAGAAAGAAGGGTAGAAAAATACAGAATTTCAAAAAAAATGAACAGTAAGAAATTACTAATTGATACATTACATATTGTCTTCCTGGATGTAGTTGTTCAAGTTACAAAATCAAAGCATACAAAGCAGACATTCAAACAGTGAGGCTGCAAACAGTTCTGTTCACGGATCCAACAAAAACTTAGCAATATAGTTATCAATCCTACATACTTAAAGATACATGCAGTTATATCCTTTAGAGCACTTTCTTTTCTTGCTTTTGCTTTTTAAGTCCATTATCTGTTTTGTTATGTCATGTTTCAGGTTGCCCAGTACCTTACTGATCTGTTTTGTTGTTATTTACTTTTTAAAATTTTTTCTTATTTCTTATTTATTTATTTTGAAGGTAGTAAAATACAGAAGAACAAGACAGGACATAGCCAACTGAGGCAGTGCAGTGAAATTGGCACGAACCTCACAGCAGGTTACCGGGATAACAGCAATAGGTACAGTAGTATATCTGGTTTTCTTCACATTAGTTGTTCCTTCAATCAGGTAGAGCAATATCGAAGGAAATACGGAAATTATAAAAACAGAATATTGAATAGAACAATACCATTGATCAGAACAGAGCAAAACAGAGATAAAAATATTTGCCTTCAAAGAGATGGCAGAAGAAAATCCCCCTTGTTTGCTGTACTGCATATAGTCAAACTCACAAGAGATGCTCAGATCTCTGGCTCTTACTTGCTGGGGCGGGCGGGGAGCTCAGGAAACGCTGATATGGTTCTCGCCCTGGGGCAGCCGCGGCTTGGGAGGCCCCAGCCACTTACCAGAGCAGCGTGCTGGCTGCCCATTTTTCCAGCGCCCCATGTTCCAATAAGGAAGCCAGTGGTTTTGAAGACTCATTCAAGCAGAGACTACTGCAGCCAGTGTGAGGTTTCAGTCTGTTGATTGGGAGAAACAAGCAGCATCCAGCACACAGTTACTTGCTGCCCAGCTTGAAAGGATTACATCCAAAGGACACGGTTCGCATCCTAGATGGATCAACTACAGCTGTGTCATGGACCACATCCTGTCCCAGGCAATCTCTGAGGCCTCAAGGATGCTTTGCTTGGCACCTGATACTGTCTTTCAGAGCTCCATTTCTTGACATTGCTTACTATACCGAACTTAATGCTGCCATCTCATCTGTTTGCATGAAAAGAGAATGCAGTATGCCCATATGAGAGGCAAGTGGGAACCTGGATCTGGGAGAGTGGGATGTGGGAATGCCCTTACACATATCTCCCCTAACCCATTCAAACAATGCAATACGTAAAGTTTATTTTTTCTTGCTTGAGAGAGTGATATCTTTTACTTCACACAAAGCCAAGCTGTACAGGCTGATATAGCCCTGGATAAGGGCTAGAGGCAAATTTGAGAATCATCGGTTTAAATGAGCATCAAAACTCCAGGTAGAAGAGACCACTTGGGAATATTGACAGTACAAGAATATAAATAAAATGATGAGCAGCTTTCTTATATTATATTATTCTTAATATATATTATATCATTCTTAATATATTCTTATAATATATTCTTATATTCTGTGCACAGAATACTGTTGCTAACAAAATTAATGAGTAAACTATCATTCATTCAAGAAATCTAGAAAGACCTCGCATATACTCTTCCACATGAATTCTTAGGATTGAATGTTGAGTCCCAACAGACAGAGTCTTAGCCATATAGATTGAGAGCCTTGTAGGAAAGCTACATAGTAATTGCTGAGCATTGATCCACATCTGCACAGAAAAGCTGAGGTGGGAACAATGAAGGAAGAGCCAGGTTATATCTAAAATCCAAGGACATTCTGCTCAGAAAGACCCAACGATGAGGTTGGAGTTAATAAGAGCAAGTCGAAATGGGTGCTGGGCAGGGAGTGGAGGAGCCAGAACACAGGGACCAAGGATGTGAAGCTGAGGGAACAGGTTTACTCAGGGACAAGAGTGGCAGTTACCACTCAAGGTGGCTGCAGTCCAGGCAGGGCGAATCCTTACAGTGAATGGTGTCTGACAAATAATTGAGGGTAAAATATTCACATTTAGAACTTACTCTAATTATTTTACCTGAAAAACATCTGTTAGAGAGAAACACACTTTTGAAGAGTAAAATCATCCAAATTTCTTTCTGAAGCATCTACCTTCTGTCTTAAACAGTGTCTTTAATTAGGCATTATAAAATAATAGATGCTCTACTGGTTCTATGTGACTTCGTATTATTTAACTGAGAAGTGAGAAGAAAACTATCATTAAATAACATCTGATGATATGTAGAATTGAATTAATACTTTAAAATATTAGCCTCTTTAAAAAACAAAACATTATTTAGTTTTGGACTTGGACAGCGATATTTTGAAGGACTTTTACTTTTAGGATAAAACAAATTGTAATAATCAAGATATGCACAATGTACACACATATACAGAGTATGGTCTCAGTGTCATCTAAAATTCATGTGTTGAAACTTAATTATCAGTGTGATAGTATTAAGAAATTTAAGAGGTGATTAAATCATGAGGGCAAAGATCTAATGAGTGAAATTAGTGACTTTATAAAAAAGCTGGAGGGCAGGAGCTAGGTTACTTTTGTCATTCTATCTTCGGCTAGGTGAGAAAACAGAAATTAACACATAATCTTGGAAGCAGAGAGCAACCCTCAGCAGACGCCGAACCTACCAATGCTTTGATTTAGCCTTCTCAGCTTCTAGTACTATGAGAAATACATTTTTATTCTTATAAAGTATCTAGGCTCAGGCATTCTTTATAGCACCATGAACTAATACAACATCAAGGATGAAAATTAATATATACTTACATATATAATTGTACCTATCTATATCGATGTCTACATCTGTCTGTTCTATCTATCATCCATTTCTCTATCTGTCATCTGACATGATAGCTTAGGTTACTATAGTAATACTGTTGATTGACATTGGCTGCAAGAATGCCCACAGCAACTTTAGCTGTAACCCCTTGCAGATATTCTGCCTCAGGAGAATCATGTAATAGCAACACCCAGCTAAAGAACTCCACAGACCTCTGGGAATACCAAACACATGAAGAAAATTATCACAGATATTCTTATTTTTAACCCAGAAGCAAAAAGGTGACTAAAAGTAAGGTTTTTGTAAAAATCCCAAAGTATTTTCATGATTTATATAACTGAATATATAGTTTTATAGACAGAATTAAAAGTACAGCTGAAGTGCACATGTTTCTGTATAAGTGGTTTCCAATTCTATCTCCATATTAGAGTAATCTATGAAGACTGCTAAAGCTTAGGTTCCTCAATTCCATGCATCATTACCATCTGGCTTAGGCAAGTCTTTTAAGTGTCTGTGCTTCAATTCCCTCATGCGTAGAGTGCTGATAATTGTACTTAGGGGTGCTTTAAGGATGTTATAGTTTGGATGTTGTATGTGGATCCTCAGAGGTCCACATACTGAAGTGTTGGTCACCGGCCTGTGTTGTTACTGGGAAGATGTGTCTAGTGGAAGTTAGGCAAGGGAATAGGGGATGCACCCAGAGAGGGGATATTAAGTTTCTAGCCTGTCTCTCTTTCCCTGCTACATGAGGTCAGTAGTCTCCTCTGTTATGCACTTCTATCACGATGTGTTGCCTCCCTGTGGGCCCAACACCACACAACAAACCAACACAGGCTAAAGGGAAGAGAGGTTGGACTTTGGAACTGGAAGCAAATCATTCTGTCCTCTAATTATTCCAGAATGTGATGTAGGTTTGCTGTTTTCCACCAATCTTCCACAGTCTTTTAAAACCTGATTATTTTCAAAAAATGAAAATAGATATGCACATGCAAACATAAGTGTCACTACATTTACGTTTATTTAAAGCGTAGATCTTGAACTTCAAAATATGAAACAGAGCTCACACCTGTGCCTGACGGAGAAGGTCCGGTGACAAGCAGGGACCACCGGAGCGGAGCTAATCCGCAGTTAGCTACATTGCACATCTTCAGGTAAAACCTCAGTGGACAGAATTTTGAAGGGTCAGAAGAGTTCGCCCTTCCCCGGTGGCCTCAGCACAAGACGAGACTTGGAGAAACTTGACCCATGTGAAAAGAGATGAATAAGGAAGTTCAGTTTCTCCTCACCCCAGCACAATTGTTAGTTTATTACTTTCAGTTCCGAATTTACTCTCATGCTCTGCAGCCAAGCCCAGCCTCCCGTTTCTTTTGTAACAAGCATAGCATTAAACTTGTCAGTAGAGGGCGCTGGAGGGACACTGCCGAAGGAAACCATTTCTCTTCCTAGTTCCGGATTGCTGCCTGGTTTTTGGTTCTTCTTTCTAGAGAATGTTTGACGCAACCATGCATCCCGACTGTGCCGGCTCAGCCAGGAGCCTCCTCTCTCTGGCTTTCCGGGGCACAGGTGTCCCGTTATCCCACAGCCCTGTCAGTAAATTCCCTCCCATAGCCCCAGCTCCCTTACAGCCACCCATCAAGCTCCTGCTGGAGTCTGGATGCCACCTCCTGCAGGCCCCTCGGTGATGGCTCCTCTCAGGACTGAGGGTGCGGCCAGTTTCACTGTGCTTTGGGTCCCCAGCGCGTCTTCCCTAGTGCATGTGAATCCTGTCCTCAGAAAATGACTCGCAAGGTTGCTTCTTCCTTGGGTCCTTTCCTCAGCCGTCTCAGGTCTAGCATATTTCTCAGACGCGGGGTATCCACTATGACCAGTTGTTACAGGTCTTTATAAATAAAGATTTGTGAGAACACAGCATAGTTAATTCATTTCGATTTTGACACTGGCTGCTTTGGTGGAATGGCAGTAGGCAATAGTTCTTACAGACTTAATGGTCTAAAAAGCCTTTTATCTGGCTTTTAACAGAAAACGTTGGCTGGAATCAGTTTTAAAATCCTTTTTCTCTCCTTTATCATCCTCTATTGTTACAAGTAACAAGCGATTATTCATATTAACATTTCCTGGTTTAAACTGTGAGTCCTGTCTCCTTGAGTTAGGAAACACAGCAAGGACCGGTAAACATGGAAAACACCTGGGGCAAAAACTAACACACCGGCAGAGGAAGGGTGACAAGTCAGAATATCCTAAAACCAACAGATAAAGGTCACCTCGCGCCCTCAAGATCCCGCAGGCAGTGAAAGGCCAGACGTACATGACGCTGGCCTCTGTCCAACCTCATCTGCTTTACAGTTTTGACTACCCCCTCTTTCCCTGTGCTTTGGAAGCCACGACCCAGAAGAGATCGAGAGGTCCTTCAAACAGAGACATACGCACTGTGATCACTTTGTGAATCACAGGTTTATTGAACATGCCTTAACACATCAGCCAAAGGGGTCACAAAAAAATCTAGTACCTTAGCATAGTACGCCCGGAGCACCATGAGGATTTGCATCCCTGGGAGGAGTCATGGCTGGTGCGTGGAAAGGGTGGCACATACTTGTTGTGCTGAGCAGTTGTGATGAATCTAGATGAGCTTTCAGCGGAGAAGCCAGGTGATCTTTGGTCTGGTAGGCAGCAGTTGAGTCAGTTTGGCAGTTTGCAGATTTGCAGTCCTGTGCCAATCACTGATGGTTTGAAGCGCTCTGCTTTTATACCATTAGAATGAGTGAAGTCATTTTTTTTTTATCATCTCTGCCATAAGTAAATTGAGACCACCTGGGATTATCAGGTTTGGGCCTTGTGTTAGTTATTTCTTTTGCTGCTGAGACAAAATACCCAACACCCAAAGTTAAATAGAGGAAGATTTATTTAGCTCACAGTTTGTAGAGATTTCAGTCTATGATTAGTTGGCTCCAAAATAGGGTGACTTGGCAGAGGGGTGGGAGAGTACAGCAAAAGCAATAAGATAGGGAGGGAGGGAGACTTCTTTATGTCCCTTATATTGTATCCAGCCTTCTGGGATTAGGACATTGCCCATCCAATCAGTGGACTGATCCAGCAGTCTTCCATCCTTAATCCCAGCACCCTAAATCCCACCATTGAGCTAGGAATCAATCACACCTATGACCACATGAGGCTTTGAGGGGACATGTAGACACAAACCATAACAGACCTTCACTTCTTTTTGGCAGAGTAAATTGTTTACTGCTCACTGGCAGTGACAGGCAAATCAGGATGGAGTTGGTGTTGCTCAGTACAGACACTTCCTCTGAAAAACTTGTGTGGTCAAAAACTTCCCCTTATGTATAGGTGAGCTGAGTCAGATACCCTGTTGGACTGTGGCTGTCAATTTTCAGTAAATTTACATCCTCACAAAATCCCAGGACCCTAAGAGACTCAGTGGCTTCCCTATGGGGGTTGTGAACTCTTCTGACTAATCTGCTCCCAGTTTGTGAAGTATATTTCTGCTTTCAATAAATCTTTCTATTGTTACTGCTTCTGAGTGTCTTGCTTAATTTTTTGTTCTGAATACCATGAACTTGGAAATAATTCCCCCAAAGACCTTCCATTCAATAGCATCCTGACTGGACTTCACTGATGCATGTACTATAAATCTGTACTCCTGACAGACACAAGCCATAGACTGGTACTGTTTCAATTTAGGAAGCTACCGTTTTTTATACTCAACAAAATCTCCAAGACAAAGAACTACCCTGAAACTTGTTATTGCCTAAAAAATGCAAAAGCAAAAAATAAAACAACTATAGGTTAATTATATCAATATATTATCTCACCACATCCATACTGTTTTCAGTGTTTGAATCGTATGTAATACAAATGCCTTGCATATAGTAAGAATTTAGTAAATGTCTTTGAAAAATGATCTAATAAAGGGGTGTACAATTATTAAAACAGTGAAAACAATTTTCTTTTCAATGCAAAAAAGTGAAATAATAAAATGTCGATAAACAATGGATGATTTTTCCCTCAAATATTTACTCAGATGGTATGAAAATTATAGGAAATATGTACAAAAAGAGATCTGTCTGAGAATACATTATCTTAAGCTATATATGCAAGTGGAGTGGAAAATACAAGGAAAATAATTTTCTCCTGAAACAGTCTGATAATTGAGTCAAGCACTGCATTTGCAGTTTGAATTAGCTGAGCTGAACCAGTTATTCATTTTACTTTTCATGGGAGACCACAGCCATGGCGGGGTTTATCCTGGGTTCACTTCAATAAACAGCTGTGGACTGGGTCAATTCTTATTTTATTTAGCATTATTCATTCATTAAGATTTCATATTCATCTAATTACTTGCAGGAACAGTACTCATTAAAAAGAATAACTCATTTACATAAAAGAGGTCTACAGATAACCCTTTTGCTATAACTCTCTCTCTTGAGTTTATTCTTTGATATGGAGGAATATAAAGCACAAAAATCAAATCAAGGCACTGTAAATTCTGATTTCTTGTTTCCCAAACATTCAAACCTTTTATTTATTTATTTTTGTGAGCAGAAATTAGCCTTTGCTAGGTAACTCAAAAGAGAATTTTACATTTTACTTTATCCTCTTTCAAGCAAGCCTTTTGCTGCATTTATAGCATCTTTCAGTCTGCTCACAGAACACTTTGCCATGGTGCCCAGCATTTTTTCAGCTGATTGCAGGGCATTCAGTGGAAAGCTTTGGATGCCAGTGATATTTCTCTACTATTTACAAAAACAGAAAAGAATTTCACACTTTTTTGAGCACTGCAGCTGTTTCAACACCTTTAAATGCCGCTTATAAGCCATTCTAAACAAACCAACCTACCTACTGGGAAACCAAAATACCTGTTAGTGCTTTTTTCCATGAAGGATGGAGAGGTGGTTTTTTTTTTTTTTTTTTTTTTTAATGCACCAAATGAATTCAAAGAATGCATTTTCTTTCTAGGCTTTCATACAAAGACAGAAATGTAGGTCATTCAACATTAAAAACATAAAAAGCATTTATTGTTATCAGCTGCAGAAACTTACAGAGTGGAAAATGATTATTTTTAATAGTAAATTTATAGAAAATTATAGAATGTTAATCATTCTATTTTGTTGAACCTCATCCCTACGGTGCTGAGTCTCAAAGTTGATTGTACCTGGGAATTATTTGAGAAGACTTAGAAAATATAAAAAAGATGCCAAGAATCCACCCCCAGAGACTATGTAATTGGTCTGAAGTGTGGTTGAGCTTTGGAAGTAAGGGAAGCTCTTCACTTGATAGTAATGTACAGAAAAGCTTGGTATCTATTGTCCTAGGCTGACCTTTGACTCTAAGCACTTTATAACAGCCCAAAGAAAGAGCCAGGTGTTCTCACACTCAGGGAGTTTATAAATCCCTTATATAACTGAGGCCCAGACGATGCATAACTTTGCCCTGCAGGTGCTGGCGTCATTGACAGGCAAAGCATCTTTCTGGAAGTTTAGAAAGAAAATTGCATTAGAGTTGTTACACACAGCTGCTGCTGCTGCCTGGGCAAAGAACCACTGCTGCAGGCCAACTGGGCAGACAGGCAAAGAAGAGGCAGTGGTTCCTCCCTTCTCCTCTCTGTAATATTGCAGTCACTGAATAAAAATGCTTGGGGTAGATTTCTGACATTTTTGGTTTTTGTATATACATAATGAAATATCTTGGAGATGGCACCCAATTCTGAACATACAGCTCATGTATATTTCATGTATATCTTTTACACATAGCCTGAAGGTGGTATTTTTAGTGCTTCTGTGTTTTGACTGTAACACAGCACATGAAATTGTGTGGAATTTTTCAGTTGAGTGTTATATCGGTGCTCAGAACGTACCAGAATTTGGAGCGATTTTTTATTTCAAATTTTTGGCAAATAACTGGTTGAAGAGCAATAATTTGCAGAATCCCAACTCCAGTTAACATCTCAAAGCCAGATTTTTAAAGGATAGATTTGAAGCTGAAAAATAGTATTTAATGCTCATCATAATTGTGATAAGAAAACATGCACTGACATAAGATGAACAATTTTCCATTACTAGTAACAGGTTTTTTTAAAAAGTTATCATTATGGATAACTAAATTGTAACAGTAAACTTATCTTTACAAAAGGTACTACAATATGTCTTATGAGCAGACCTGCTCATACACTGGAGATGAATGGGTAAATTAATACAGCTTTCTGACAAAGCAGCCATGCACACCCTGGAGTCTTTACAACCCTGATGTAACAGTTTTTCATTCAGAAATTTACCATGAAGACATAATAAAAAATATAACCTAACATTTATATATAAAGCATTTAATGAGACATTGTTCTTGCTAATTAAAATTTATTTATTTGTGTATTTATTTATTTTAAAGAGAAAAAAGAAACAATGGAAAAATCAAGAAACAAGTAAAAATCAAAAGCAAAATGACAACAACAACAGGTTTTCAAAACAAGATGATAGAAATTTAACAATGGTTGTTTTATTGCATATTGTTATCTTCAGAATAGTTGCTCAATTTAGCAGATATAGGAATAAAACAAAACAGTAAAATGGAACAAAATGTTGGATTTCAAAAACAAGATAGAAGGAAATCCCACACAGCTGCTATAAGGCATATTATTATCCTCCAAATAGGTGCTCAGAGCACCAGCATTAGGTCCGCAAAGTCAATCAAACAATACGAGTATTATTATTATTATTATTACCTTACTTCAGTAACTATCATCTCAGTCTAACTTCGTCCAATCAGCCCCTACTTGGGGAGGAAGGTGGCGTTACTTTTCTTGTCTCCCCACCCACACACCGGCTGGCTCACCAGAAGGCTTGTTTCCACTTCTTGATTCTCTTCCCTTTCCCCAGGGCCACTGCTCCTGGCTCACTGGAAGGAGCAGTTTGGTTTCTTGATTCACTTCCTGTTTCCCATGGTGGCTGCTCCTGGCTCACAGCAAGGAGTGGTTTGGCTCCTTGATTCTCTTCCAAAAGAGAAAATGGTTACTTGTATTATCTTGATATGACTTAATTCTATTAAATGATTAGAATTATGTGTAATATAGTTTATAGACCTAGACAAGTTCATGATGTAATGGTTGAGATGTCATATTTTCATTTAATATTTTATTGTGAGCTTTATTCTTGTTTTATTTTCTTCTCTATGTATTCTGGTGTTTTCTCTGAACTATAATATGTCTAGTTTGCATAACATACTCATTTTAACAATAAACTAATACAAATAATGAATAACACAAATGAGTCCTTTTTTCAGTTTTTGTTTTTACTAGTATATGTGTTATATGATGATTACTTTCCTTACTTGCAGGAAGGTGGTAATACATAAAGCATCTTAATTGTTTTTTCATGCCTTTTTTCCTCCCTGTGTCTTTAGATCACCTTCCCATGTGAATAAACTCTATCTTCTTCCTTCGTTTTATTTTGTTTTGTATCTTTTATTTTGTTCTTTAAATTTTGAGTTTAATATTTTGTGTAATTAGACTATTTAATCAAAAAAACATTAGGAACAAATGTGCAACATATATGAGAATTTTTCTTCAGTGAGTTTATATACAGTCATAGGAAAAATATCCAAAAGGAAATATGTAAAAGAACAAACAAGGAAATATACAAGTGAATGAAGAACTTATAGGAAAATATAGGTTATCAAATTAGCAAATGTCACCCAAAGTGGTAAGTATAGCACTGATCAGTCTAACGTAAAGACATGGAGCTGTTTTGGAGAAAACTTTATTATTTATTTATAGTTAAAATATAAAAACTTCTTAATCTTATAAAGACAGTTTTTGGAATCTGTTTTTTAAGTTTTCTCTGATAGCCAGCAACATTACATACAGAACTAGTTAGAATGCTAATAAGTATGGACTTTTATTTCTTTATGTCTCTCTTTCCAAAGTTTCTAAAATGAATATGTACTTTTGTTATAATTCCAAAGGTAAATATCACTGAGGTTTAAATACCCATAGTTATATAAGAATAAAATCTGTTCTAATATGCAGTTTGGCAGCTCTGTTCCACCCTTAAATCCTTCAGTACTGACTGAGAGACTTTTGTTATTAGAGGGCTATCGTTTAAATCCTGTATAAATTTTACTCTAGCAGAGCTCAGGGCATGAGAGTATCTCCCAATCCATACAAGCTTTGTTGTGTTCTGTTTGTTCAGACACTTGTGCTCTAGGGCAGCGACTGACAAATTGTTTTCTAGAAAGAGCTGGATAGTCCATATTTTAAGATTTGCAGATCTCTCTAGCATATATTTCCTTTTTAAAACTGACTCCTTAAAAAAAAAAAAAACAGTTCACCAACTGGATTTGACTTGAGGGTTGCAGGTTGCTGCCTTTGTTCTAGATCAGATATGCGGTACACAGCTGGAGATTCTGCATCACATTTTTTCTCATGAATTCAAATACTGGGAAAGACAACTGAATTCTCTGTCCTATATGTCTTAATGTTGTAGCTATCTGAAGGAGGGGCAAGATTTGATAAAAGCAGTGTCTGTTAGTTATTGTCAGAAAAATGAAAACTAAAATTTGCAAAACAAACAGCCCAAACCTCAGCCATTTATTCTCACAGCTCTGAATCCATCAGTTGCTTCTCTAGAGTGAGCTCAGTGGGGCTGCTCTATGGGCTCTGAGTACAGTCTGTTGGCCCTCAGAGCTCAGTAATTTCATCCAGTGGAGTCTGAATCTGTTCTAGGTGTCTCTTAGTTTCCTCCTGAGACCAGTGGCTCACCTGGGCATTTTTTTCCCCCCTTGTCACTGGTAAATGTGCAAGGGATCCAGTCTGAATATGCTGGCACTTTTCACATCTTTGGTCAAAGAATTTTCTGGTAACTGGAAACTAGCATTGAAAATATGACTGAAAATCTGAGAAACAGAATTGTGAGAAGGTGTGATGCGAGATGTTTCCAACACAATTCACCTCTTAGACCATTCAGAATCAGGTATTACCATAACATAAAAAATGTGTGGAAGTTCTGGGTAAAAGCTAGGATAGTGTTTTTCCTCAATAAATGTTTGCTTTTCCGTCCTCGGGAAACAAACTATCACTGTTGGAAAAAATTTCAGAATAGTAGATTACCATGACTACAACACAATTTGTTGAAAATACAATTTTTTAGCAGTTCCATATCATAAGAAATTTAAATTTATTGTTGTCAATAATATTTGGAATGGTTGCTTTAATGTAGTGATTCTTGCATTTCATGTACTGCCTTTTCCCAGTCATCTATAGTCTCATTCATATTTTAACCATGTTACATCTACTAAGCAAGGAAAAATTTCAAAAAGTTAGCAATGATTTCTATGACCAAAGTAGCTTTTACGGTTTAGTAGATAAAATGGGGCTGGATCTAAAATGGAGATTTGGAAAGGTACAAAAGAAGGCATCTCAGTTTGGGTAAAGACTCCTTGGTTCAGGATTGTTGAAGAATAGGATTAGAATTCAGCCAGGATTCCACCACAAATTCATCTTAGAAAGACACGATAAATAGGTATGTGTAGTAGACAAATATTGTCAAATACATTGAAAGAATTACAAAGAAGTTTACACTTGAAGAAAGTGTAACAAAAGAGAAAGCTGGTACAAAATCATGTTGGATATAGCACTTTATGAAGATCGATTTGGTGATATCCAATTAAAATATTTTAAATTTACCTTTTATATGTTTGTTATATGCCAAACACTGTGTTTTATGGTTCCATACATATAAGTAGGGAATTGGCAATTGTGATAGTTAAAAAATTGAATAATCACTGTTCTCATTGGAGAAAACAGATATTTTTTACAGGTATGGTACAAATTACAGTTTAATAAGTGCTATAATAAAAGTATAAGAATGTAGAGACTAAAGAAAAGGGAGAGATTAATTATTGTGAAGAGGAGGAAGGCAGTTTTACAAAAGGTTGCAAATAGATTGCTAATAAATTACAATGGTTAAAAAAGAAAGAAGAATCCAATATGATGTTGAAACTTTTACCCAGGGAGACAGTATTAATGTTATTGGCATGGACAGAAATATAAAGTTTAAGTTCTGATAATGTTAATAAGAATTTTGCCTCAATATCAAACTGATATGAGTTGTGATGAATAAGTTACACATTTTTATTCGATTCTAAATGTCTCTATAGCATGACCTTAAAGCATCATGTTTGTATTCAACAGTTAATCTTGTTGAATGCAAGATGATTAACTGAAATAAGCTTAACATTTAAGTGAAAAAATGAGAATACAGTATATTCCCATTTGGTTCTTGTTGAATATGAGTGACATAGTCTCCTATATGTAAATAAAGTTATCTTTGTTGATATCTTTCTTATTTTATCTTTTCAAAATTTTTCAAGGTGGCCTAGGGACCAAACTTAATCTGTAATTTTGGAAAGTTTGTTAATAATCCAAGACATGCATAGACACAGACATATTCAAACAAGAAACTTTTATTACTGCAGAATTTTAGCAAACATGAGATTTGTTTTGAGGAAAGAAAAATTTAAGCCAACTCTGTGAAGTCTTGGAAACTGTGCACAAAGACATTGCCCATAATATCGCGATCCAATCAGTAGCACAATTAGCAAAGACAGTAAAATTTCTGAGACTGTGCTGATTTTTTGTTTCTTATTAATGTTGAACATCAGATTCTCCCCTCATAGAAAGTGGAACCTGTGTTGATTTCCATCTCTAACTTGTGGTTTTGATAAACTGGATAAAGCAGTTTAATTGCTTCAGACCTTGGTTTCTTCATCCAAGGAATGAGGAACTAAGGCTTGATTTCTTTTCTCAAACTTTTTTTTTGTTTCTGTACCTCCCTTCTTCCAGACACTTTTATTTAACACCTCTTTGTGTTTTAATTTAGATTTTGTACTATTTATCCAGAGTGTTACAATCCTGAAGAAGTCTCTGTACCTCTAGGATTCTTTTCCAAACCATTCTCAAATAATGGCCTAGTAATTAATCTAAAGTTCCAACCTAACTGTATCCTTTCCTTGGTCGACTCTGGATCATTCTCCTTGATGTGGCACGCACTAACCATTGAGCTCAGCCATTTTCTTCCCACAGTCGCCTCAGCGGGTTACCACAGTCATCCTGAGTACAGTCAGTGCTTGTCTGACTTTGTGCATGGCAAACTATTAACCCTCAGATTCTTACTCAATGTCCTTTCCTCTGTGACATTTCAAGAGGAGTTCATTCTTCCCTTTTTTTTTTTTTAGTCATATTGCTTGGTAGTTTCCTCTACTGTAACATCTACGCCACTGAATTACATGTATCCTTTTTGTATGTCTGACTCTTTCTGTATGACATCTTTTGTATGTCTGGGAAAAGGCCTTGCACACTTAAAGAATATTCAACAAGTACATGTTGAGTTGTGAGCATTTTAGTGATTTTTTTCTTTTACTGGAGAGCAAATTCTGTATCTTCAATTTTAAGCTTCTCTTTTGATATATTCAGAAATCAGTGAAAATTAAAGATGCAGAAATGTGATTTTTTATTTCTTAATGTGAATTGATTATTTCTGCTATGTGATTCTGTACAATGGTAATTAAATAAAGCAGTACAATATCCGGTCATCCTCAGTGAGGAGACCTGGATGGTGAGAAGCCACTGGAGAGCTATTCTGTAATTCATCCTGAGCAATTTCATAATCAGCTGCCCTAAAAAGGCACACACTTGCTTCCTGAGATCTGGAGAAAATGCTTTGCACACCGGCAGCTTGACATCACGTTGTTCTCTGCTGTGTTCTCGGAAACCTGTGGTGGCATGTTTCCTATGAATTTGCTGATAGCTTTCATTTGAGCCAGCTTGACCACTTTGCATTATAAGAACAGTGTACATTCTAGGATCTAATTGGCACAGGGGTTACATTTCTGTAGAAAAAGTCAGATTCAGAGCCAATCCTGTTATGGTCTGGTAACTAGACCTACCAAATTTTGCTTTTGTTTTTGTTTTCTTTTTCTAATAGCATCTCTTTAAGCAATATCAGTCAATGGAGGTTAGAAAAAAAAATTTTAAGGGGAAATTGAGCTGCAACTTGAAGAACTCCATTAACAATATTTGCAACCTAATATTTTGTTTACTATGAAAGTTTTATAAAAATTCCACTTTTTAATTTTTTAAAATTTTATTTAAAGAAAAAACAGAAAAGGGTAGAAATAATACATAATTTCAAAAAAATAGACAGTACGAAATCACTAGTTGATGATTTTCACATTGTCCTCTTAGAAGTAGTTGTTCAAGTTACAAAAGTAAAGCATACAAAATGGACATTCAAACAGTGAGAATGCAAACGGTTCTTTTTACCTATCCAACAAAAACTTAATAATATGCTTATCAATCCTATACACTGAAACACATATGCAGTTATATCCTTTAGAGCACTTTCTTTTCCTCTCTTTTTTACAATAGCAATTACACATTTTGGGTTTTATTATTCCTACATTTCTTATTACTTTTTACACTAGAGACACAATGTGATATTTATAAATACAATTCTTATTTATTTCACTAGTGAGGATAGACTCAAGTTGTCTCCAGTTGCCTATGAAGGCCTCAAGATCATCCTTTTTATAGGTGAGTAGTATTCCATTGTGTAAAAATGCCACATCTTTTTCATCCACTTCATGGTTGATGGGCATCTTGGTTGTTTCCAAGATTTAGTTATTATAAATTGTGCTGCTATCAACATGGGTGTATATATATCACTGTGATATATTCAGTTCTTCTGGGAAAATACCCAGGAAGGGAATAGCTGGATTGAATGGAACTTCCAATCCTAGTCTTCTGAGAATTCTCCATACTGATTTCCATAATGGTTGTACCAATCTACACTCCCACCAACAGTGGAGCAGTATTCCTTTTTCTCTGCAGCCTCGCCAACATTTGTTATCAGTTGATTTCTTGATGGTGGATATTCTTTCCAGAGTGAGATGAAAACTCAATGCTGTTTTAATTTGCATTTCTCGAATGACCAGTGATGGTGAACATTTCTTCATGTATTTATTTGCCTTTTGTATATATTTCTCTGAGAACTCTGTGTTCATCTCAGATGCCCATTTTTGGAGAGGGTCTTTGAATTTGGGAGACTTGATGTTTTTCAATTATTTACATGTTCTGGATATAATTCCTTTGTCTGAGGGGTTGTTGGCTAAAATTCTTTCTCATTCTGTGGGTTTTCTTTTCACTCTGTTGGTGATTTATTTTGGAGTGCAGAAACTTTTCAATAATATGAGATTCCAGTTGTTGATTCCTTGAATTGTTTCCCTTGCAGTTTGCATTTTGTTCATGAATTCTCTGCCTACCCCTATGTCTCCAAGACGTCTACCTACCTTGTCTTCCAGTAGATTTAGTGTTTCTGTTTTAATATTTAGGTCTTTGATCCATTTAGACTTTATTTTTGTGCATGGTGATAAGCATGGATCTAGTTTCAGTCTTCGGCATGTGAAGAACCAATTTTTCCAACATCATTTATTAAAGAGGCTGTCCTTCCAGTGGACATGTTTAGCCCCTTTGTCAAATGTCAGGTGGCTGAGAATCTTTGTAGTTGTGCTTGCATCTTCTAATCTGTTCCATTGATCCTCAGGTCTATTTCTTTGCCACTACCATGCTAATATTATCACTGTGGCTTTGTAGTAAAAGCTTCAAGTCAGGAATTGAGATGCCTCCTGCCTTGCCTTTGTTGCCCAGAATTGCCTTTGCTATTCTAGATTTCTTCTGTTTCCAAATGAATTTTAGGAGTGAAAAACTCCACTTTTAAAATGCTTACTTGACAGAATTTTAAGAGTAAATATTTCATGGCAAAACCTGACTTTTTATGTGTTTGTCAAGAAAACATCTTTTAGAAAGAATAACATCAAATTATTTTGCCTTATTACTATTAAAAAATAAAACATGCAAATTAAAACAACATTGACCTTCCATCTAACCCCAGAAAGAATGGCTGTAAATGTGGCTTCTGTTTATGTACAAATACTAGCAGGCTGCTGGGAGAGAGGGACCCTTTCACATTACATCCTTGGTGGGAATGGAAACCAGTACAACTGGCATGTAAATAAGTCTGGAGATTCTTTGGAGAGCTAAAATTAAAATTTTCAACTCAGGTATTCTGCTTCTAGGTATCTTCTCAAAAAAGTTGAAGGCATCATATTAATTGATACCCATGTTTATAGCGCCACAATTCATATTAGCTGAACCTTGAAAGTGGCCTATATACCTGCCAGCAGGTGAATGGGTAATGTATTTGCACACAGTGGGGTCGCACTCTCATACAAAAATGGTTAAATTTGAGTCGCTTGTATGACAATGGATAAACCCTGAAACCACCGTATTAAGTGAAATAAATCAGCCACACAATCTTAAATATTGCATGGTATCCTTATATGAGAAACCCAAAATATAAGTAAAGACAAAAAGAAAAGAAAATAGATGTAGGAAGAAAGATTTTTCTCAAGTGGGAAGGAGATAAAGAGATGGGCAGAGGGGGGGAAAGAGTAAAGGATAAGTGTCAAAAGCATCATTAGGACGTTTTATGCATACGTACCAAATCCCCACAAAGAATGTAATAATTATATTCCACAAAAATTTATTGATTAAAAAAAACAACAAAAATAAAACAATTAAAATTGAAGGTGGGTTAGACATATGGGGTTGGCTAAGTTTGTAAATGACTGTCAAGGTCGCAAATTCCACAGAGAACTTAGATTAGATAGGCCTATCAATATAGGGCAGCGTAACAGAGGGGAAGTAACTTATGGTGCGGCAGGCAGGAAGTAGCTGCCTTCCTTTCGCTTTCTCTTTTTGTTTCATCCAGGCCGTGAACATATTGGTTGGAGCCACTCGCCCACGGTGAGCCTTCTGTTTTCACTAAATCCATTCAACCACACTTAGAACTATGTTAAGTCAATCAATGGACTGATCCAGTATCAAACAGTCATGTTCCAGTCTTTCCCAAAAGCCTCACCTGTGAGTACATGAGCATGAGGCATTGGGAGGACATTTAGGTATAAACCATAATAACATATATTCTTCATATGTAAGAAACAAATACCTAAGAAGCAATTAGTAGAACCACTATCCTCACTCTGTCTCTATAGAATTTGTAGCTATTAAATGCTTTTTAAATTTTTTTTCACAATGTCCCTGAAAGGAGGATTAAATAAAGGGATGAGCTTAATTTTAAAAACTGGAGCCTGAAGATGACTTGTTTCTTGGCTCCCATCTGAGCCTTGGCTTCAGCATAACCCATGAAGTCCTAGAAATTGAACTGCAACACTGCCAACAGTAATGGGTACACTTTGACCCAGGTTCATATGAGGAGGCTGTTTGGAAGAGTCAAGTGCTATGCGGAGCCCTCAGGATTACCTGAGTATTTTTTTTCTCCCTGTCAGGCAGGTATCACTAAACCCTTGGCTTGTAATTTTGCTAGTTCCTCCAGAGTGGCAAGAGAGAACTTCACTATGGGAACACAATCTTCACTTTCTTCATTTATCAGTCTAAACAAAATGGAAGAAAGTGAATGGACACAGAAGGAAGGAAGGAAGGAAGGAAGGAAGGAAGGAAGCAAGGAAGGAAGGAAGGAAGGAAGGAAGGAGCCAAAGGAAGAAAAAGGAAAGAGAGAGGAGAGAAGAGAAAGACACAGAGACAGAGACACAGCCAAATACCAAGCCAATGGAAACTTTTTCATTCCTGTGGGAAGGTTTCACTTGCTTTTTGCCTTGTTCACCCTGAGACAAGGCTTTATTTATTTGTGCTAAGTGACCTTTTCAGCTGTGACAGTACAAATTTGTGCCACTTATATTTCAAAGTATCTGTAGAGAAACAATAGAAAAACTGTATAAAAGTGGAGGGAGGCATTTAGTAAAGAAGATAAGACAGGACTGGAGATTTGGCTCAATGTCATAAGCCACAAAAAAAGAGACCTATTTTCCTTGAATGAGATGACTCTGTGTGTGTGTGTGTGTGTGTGTGTGTGTGTGATTTCTGTTTTGAACTCTTTCTTGTGGGGCAACAATCCTACATGTCTCAAGGGTCTGCATGGTTTCTCCAGATGAGTTTTTCAAGAGATTTGCTGCTTTTTGGAAAAATGGACATCACAATTATTCAGTAACTTCAAATTTTACCTAAGTTTGTGTCACAGAAATACTTTATTTCTGAAATATTTTTTTGAACTGAACAGAATCTTTTGGCTTTAAATTCTTTAAATTATAACAAGGATTGAGATTTGATTTTAAGGTTTAAATGACTGGCTCCTTAACTTGTAGATGGTGTCACTTACTATTTATGCCAGAGACTACTGTTTATTGTTAAAGACAATGCATTAAGGTCCTGTGTTTTTAGATATCCTAAGATTTATAAGCATTAGAGATTTGTACCATAAGTACTTGGGATGCCAGGCTGACATGCAACATAAATCCCAGGTGTGGGAATATGGCTGGCTTGCCCCCCAAATCAGATTTGTACCTTTTTCTTCCATGAAATTTATAGCTCAAGAAAAAATCTTTTCCTATTTGTTTTAAAACAAGATAGCGTAGACTCTTGACTTCTAGAGTTTCTGTAAGAACAACAGAAGGAACTCTCAGCAAATGTTTAGCATCCATATGTTCTATTAAAGTGACCAGATGTCCTGCACACATCAGGGGAAAGAGAATTGTTTCATATTCTCTCTCTCTTTCTCTCTCTCTCCCCACCTCTCCACTCCCTTGAAATTCTATCATGGATGTGTTTTGTACCTTTAGTGATCTTCCTTACAATTCTTATTTCATACTTGCTTTAAGAGCATTATAATTGATAACCTACTGTTTTTGTGTTTGGTACTTTACATTTTTAAAGAGAAAAGTTTATTGTGTCCATTGCTTCTTTGAGCTCTGTAGTTTATGACTATAAAAATCTATATCAAAATTCTCATTCTGTTTAAGTAGTCCAATAAACTAAATCCATAATTTAAAGAAGGCATGATTCTGTTTATTTTTTTATAGACTGAGTCCCAACACATATTTGAAACCTTTTCTCAATTACTGAATTTAAATAATAAAATGTGGGCCTTTAATAAGTAAATATTGTCAAGAAAGAAGGTTGTTGGAGACTTGGAAGTGGAAGGCAGTGGTAAGAGGTGCCCTTCCTGTGGGGAGCCCTGGTTGTCCCTCTGTCTACCCCAGGACCCATGGACTCTTCAGCTTTTTCAGAGGGTCTTTCTACTAACCAGGTCATGACATCTGACTCTCGGGACCCCTTTACACTCTTAAAATTCTTGAAAGTTCCAAAGACTTTTGGTTATGTGGGTTCTTATGTATTGCATTGTTCATATAATCAGTGAAGACTGAAAAATTAAAATATATACTTGTGAATTTAGGTAATGATAATAAATCTATTAATATAGACACACTTGCTTATTTTTATGAAAAATAATTATGCTTTTTAAAGTAATATATTTAGGGAATGAGTGATACTGTTGTATGACTTTGCAAATTTCTTTAATACTTGGCCTGATGGAAGACACTGCATTCTTATGTTTGTTTTAACCTTCAACTGGTTACCGTCTGCTGTTTTTAAATACTTATAAAAATCCTGCTTATAAAACTCATGCAAATATATAGTTGAAAATAAATGAATATTTTAGCGATTCGTTTGTATAATTGTGAATGCTCTCCTTTGATATTCCCCAAAAGTTGACAAAGGGTAGTTTCTTACAGTTGTATTGTGGAAACTATATCAGTGAATTTTTCAGACTATTTCTTTTTAAATTTATTGACCAATTTTGTACTTTAAATAAATCAATTTTCTATACTGCATTACATAAATCTATGCACTGGTCATTTGGAAACTGTTGGTTTGTGGTAGCTGAGATTTTTCTAATTTGATTTAGATTATCTGATATTAAAAAATCAAATTTGGGATTGAAGATGTAGCTCAGTCACAGAGCACTTCTCCAGCATGCTCAAGGCTCTGATTCTATCCCTAAGGCTGCAAGAAAAGAAACTACAATTTTTCATTTTACTGCCAGTAGTTGGGCATTTTTTAGATCAGATGGTCAAAGGGAGGCATTCATTGTTGTGTGGAGAATAACTTTATGATGAACATACAATTAAGCCAGAGAACTAGCTTAAAAATGTTCTTAAAGAGATTATTGTACAAGTACACGGACATTATGTGAAAGTATAAGAACAAAGGATTTACTACAGTATTTTTTACAACAGGGAAAGACTTCAAATAACCTAATCTAAATTTCCCATAGTAGATAATTGGTTAAGTGAAGTGTGGAAATATGAAAAGCTGACATTACTAAAACTCATTAAAATACTGTGCAAATGTCAGTGACATGGAAAAATACCTGTGCTGTATTGCAGAGTGAAATATCTTTTTATAGAATAGCATTATAGCATGTTTCCATTTGTAGGATTTTGTGTGAATGTTAGATACTTTGCTTAAATAGATATAGTTGTAAAAGAGATTCATGTAAATGAGACCATTACTATCTCCAACTCCACAGATTTGGGAGATTTGTTTTTACTTGTAATATGTTTTTTTTTTTTTTGTACTGGGGATCAAATTCATAACCTTGCACTTGCCAGGCAGTGTAATATGCTTATTATTCAATTTTATTGACAAAGACGTATAAATTTTTACAGTTAGGAAAAAATTTAAGGTATTTTGTTTTTAGAAATGAGAAAATACAAAATATAAGTGTGTTTTATTTTGACAGCCAAGATTGGTAAGAATTTAAGGTAATATATAGCTTAAATGTTATTATTGGTGGTATTAACTGCAATCTTTCTCACAAGGAATTTGACTGAAAAGACTTAAAATTTTATTTTTGCTAATTGAGCCAGTGTACCTCTATTAATTCCATAGATGGCTCAGGTATGTAAAGATCCCTGTAAAATGTAAATGTCAAACAATGAGAAATAATTTGAAATATCACAGTGTCCCTGTCTGACAGACTGCCATGTTAAGGGTGCCATAGTTACTTGGCTTCTTGCCTTTCTGCATGGTCAGAGTTCCCTGGTGCTGCAATGTAGAAAAGGAAGCAGAAAGAAAAGAAGTGGAGGATACAAATCATCTTCCTCTCTCTTTGGTGGGCTCCACGGAGTTACTTGCCTTTCTAGTCCTTCCTTTCCTGTCCCTACATGGTCCATGACTCCTTGCTGGCTCTTGGTCTCCAGTTTAGCCACGACTCTGGTTTTTACTGGGTCATGATTCTTGGTGTTGCTCACAATGGTTCACCATGGCAGGTCCACTTCCTAAATCTTTCTTGAGATATTTTATCTCTGAAACTCAAATATTACTTCACAAAACATTGAAAACAAGGAAGGATGGTCTAAGAACAATTTTTCCATATTTATAAAGAGATATGCAGATAAAATATGGGATGCTAGGGATACTTGACAGAAGTTGATATGTTGGAATATATAATTTTCATTTAGAGAATAGAAATAATTAAATATCTAATATTTAATACACTCTGCTTTTTGTTGTTGTTGTTGTTCATTTTTTTTGTTTTGCTTTTGAGACATTGTCTCACTTTGAACTCTGACCTTGAAATCACCGTGTAGCCCCGGCTGATTTCAAACTCACTGTGATCTTGCTGTCTCAGTCTCCCCTGGTCTAGTTTGTAGGCAGGCACTGCCATGCCCAGCCAATTTATCTTTTTTTTAACAAGGTATAAGTATCAATTTGCTTTTCATTTATTTATCATAAAACTATTGAAAACACAGTTGCTGAGTCCAGAAATTTTTTGAGAAGTTTTTCTTTGTAGTCAATTTGTTTCAATGCACTAGAGACCAACTCTAAAAAGCACTAAGTATCCACTCTAGAAGACATGGATTGTCAAGGCTAAACAGCTAGAAATACTTCTTAGGGTTAGAATTAAAATGCTAGTCTAAGGTTTGCAGGACCCTTTTTCATTTTTCCTTAAAATTTCTTCTTTTTAACATTTTTTTAGTACTTGTTAGCTGTACATGATAGGGAGGTAGGTGTATGCATTTAACATACCTTCTTTCACTGATTCAATCAAAAAGCAATTATCATCCCCCCTTTCTTCTGGCTCTAGATTCATTTTCACCATTTTGGTTATTATTTCTATTATTTTTAGTTACTTTTGTGACATATAAGGATTACATTCTTTGTGGGTAGTTGGCACATGTATGATCCATTGTCAATCTTTTTCATTTCACACCCTCCTCTCTCTCTTGGTCCCCTTATTACAAAAAATCTATCAGCCTGTTTCTGTTTACCAGTCTTTTACTTTGGCTCTCTATTTGTACTTTGGATTACTCAAAGGGGAGAAGCCATATGGTATTCAATAAGCTTATGTGTCTCCTTTATTTTGCTTAGCATTATGCTTTCAAGGTGTATCATAACAGAAGAGATTTGTCTTTTGTCCACATGATTAATATTTTTATGTTTTTAAAAGTAGAATTCTGTCATTTTAGCTGTCACTTTAGGTTGAGAGACAATATGTAGGTTTCCAATCAGTAAAGTATCTATATCATTAATGAGTTATAGCTAATGTTTATATTAGGAAGTATTTTTGTAGACACTGCAGCTCTGAAAAATGGGTATGTATGAGTACACGAAAAGAAGTCATGATAGTTTTCCTTGGCTATGCCAATATTGGAGGGAAAAAAAGCTGAAGTCTTATATAAAAAGCCAATTAGAAAATATTTTTGATCCTAATCTTATGAAATTGTATATACAGTTTAAACTTCTGGTTTAATTTCTTGTATTTATGGCAATGTTTTTCTTGCTGTTTAAAATTACAGTCCAGTATGGAGAATTGAAAGTGATGCAATATTTATTTGATTCATGCAGATTCATCTACTCTAGTCCTTTAGGTTAGATTTAAAGAAAACACAAAATTTCTTATAAGTTTTGATCTCACCCCCAGCGTTTGAGTGGCTGAGAGTGTGTACTACTATCACTCCTGATAACAAAAGTAGATTGCATGTGAGTAACTACTAGCGATCACAAAATGTCAATGACATTTTCAACTTTTAAAAGAGCTGTTTTTGTGCTACATGAATTTGAATATACGGACCCAAAGGTTGTTTGATAAAGTTTTAGATTATTAAGTTTAAAAAAACCCTTCATTTTAGTTCTATTGAAATAATAAAGTCAGTCATTATGGATGAGTAAAAAATTACATATTATTATTACTCATGTTGAGCCATACATACGTTTATATATACTCATGAAAATGGGTTTTCCAAAAGGAACATTTCCAAAAAGCATGTGAGCCATGTGTTTTCTCCCTAATATCTTTCCTTTTATATTTTAATAACAAGTGATTTTGTTTTCAGTTTATTACTATAAAGTCTTACTAAAGAGAAGCTTATGTAACCCACATAAAGTGAGATGTGTGAAGCGAGACTCAGGGTAACGTAGGGTGGGGATTTCATAGCGGACTCATCATGTTTACATAGTATTTTTTACAAGTTATTTACTTGTAGCACCATGTACCCAAATATTGTGTCAATATTTTCTGTAGTAATGAGATGAAAAATTGCAGTCCTAAGAGATGAATAATTGCTAACTGAATGATGAATTTGAAGAAAAGCATATAGATCCGTGGACCTCTAATTGAATGATCTTTTCATTATCGCCCTGAGAAAGGGAGTCATTAACTCAAATACTGCAGACTTTCACAGGAATCCCTGATCATAATTTACCTAAATTTTTCTGTAGGTTTTTTTTTTTTGTACCGGGGAAACGGGGATCGAACTCATGACTTTGTACTTCCCAGGCAGGAACTTAAGCCACTGAGCTAAATATCCAGCCCTGACCTAAATTATTCTGATCTGCAACTGTTTAAATTAAAATTCAACAAATAATTTCTAAACTTTTTTTTTTTTTTTTTTTGCTAAACTTCATTGTATGCTGACAGTAGTGACCTGTGTTTGGAGGACCTGAAAAGGATACCTATTGCTCGGAAAACAAAGGAAAGATTTTCTGGTTTGTTTCGTTTTTTTTTTTTTTTTGTACCGGAAATCAGACTTATGACCTCGCACTTGCCAGCTGTAAGAAAAGCTTTCATTGGATTGAATTAGAGTGATTCATTTCTTCTGTCTCATTTAAAAACCTTCCCATTGATTGTGATTTTTTTTTAAATTCCCTTGGGAATGTCCCTTGACATGAATGAGCCTGATTTGTGATGTAACTAAATTTTGCTACTTAATGTTCTCCTCTTAGGAGTGTGTGGAACTTTCTTCTTCCTCATGTCTCTTTTTACAATCTCTGCATACTCATGGTCTCCTGTAGCTTTTCTAGTTTTTCTACCTTTTAGTCTATTTTTTCTCAAACTTCATATGTTTATGACAAAGATGTATTTCAATTGATGATGAGAAAATTGAATAGAGCAGTGTACTTCAAATTCTTCCAGTATTGCATCATCCATAACATTTTTTATTTTAGTAAACTTTGTAATCAGTTCCTTTATGACCGTGTGTGTGGGTGTGCATGTATGGTACTGGGGTGCTGAACAGAGTGCTCCAAACCTAGCCTTCCTTTGGGATGGGCTGAACTCACCACACTCCTGCCTTCTTCCTCTTCCTCTTCCTCTTC
>PVLA01005599.1:0-22504 GCA_004027455.1 Hydrochoerus hydrochaeris
GGGGAGGAAGGCCATGGGGAGGAAGGCCGTGGTGGGGAAGGCCGCGGGGAGGAAGGCCGTGGTGGGGAAGCCGTGGGGAGGAAGGCCATGGGGAGGAAGGCTGTGGGGAGGAAGGCCGTGGTGAACCTGCCCTTTTTCCTGGAGCCCTATCATCCAGCTCAGCAGGTCTGTGTCCTCAAGTCCACTTGGGGTCCTCTCAGCTGGATTGTGCATCCCAGTTGCATGGTGTGGGCTGATTCAGGTGGGTGATGGCAGTTAATGGGAACCAGATCCCTGCCCTCATGGGACTCGGGAGCTTGCGAAGCAGAAAACAAGAAAATGATCAAATAAGTGAGTGAAGAGATGAAATAAAATTGAAACATACTAATGAGCGAGGAGGGTGGCAAGTTCTTTCAAGTGGGCTCAGGGAAGCCTCTCCCAAGGAAATGACCTTTGCCTCAGACCTGAGTGGACTTGTAAATGGCTAGGTTTGTGACAAGGAAGGAAATAATACCTACTGAGACCCTACTATGTACTTTCCTGGAGACTGAGCCCAGAACTTTATGCTGGGCTACCTCCCAGGCCTATTTACTTATTTAGAGACAGAATCTAGCTAAGTTACTGAGTTGCCCAGGCTGGGATTGAACTCATGATCCTCCTGTTTCAACCTCTGAGGATGCTGGGGTTGCAGGTGTGAGTCACTGTGTCTGGCTCAGACATCATTTTGAATTGTATTTCAAGAAGAAATACTTGATACAGAGATCACAAGTTTGCCACTTAAAAGTGTCAGAGCCCAATTTGTGTCCAGGTCACTGTGGAACCCATGTCTGCGCTTTTCCTACCAAGCACAGCACATGTGGCAGGGCTGCCAGGCCAGAGGCTGCAGCAGTCTGTGGGCAGCTTGGGCTCTGGCAAGGGAGGGAAAAATCAGGGGCTGTCACTGGCCCTTTCCTTTGTTCACAGTCTGAAGATCTCCATGTTGTGACTGGAATGGCTGGAGGTGGAAAAGGCTGGGGCAACACTAGGCAGCATTATTGGTTCAGAAAGTCTTGTGTGACCCTCTCTACCAAGCAGGCAGGTGGCATGCTTTTACTTATCATCTTGGGCATCAGTGGACAGAATCCTCTGTCCTTGGTGAAGACCCAAGTTGCACCAGGGCTGGTCCCTCATGAAGCCAGCTCTGGTGGTGCTGAGGCTTCTGGGAGCTGCTTGGGTGGTGGGTCAAGTCCAGGCCTCTTGGGTTATAACGAATCTGCAAAGGCTGAGAGAGAACTAACCAACCAGAGCCCATCAATAGGACTCTCAAACCCTGGTCTCCTTCCTAGCTAACCTAGTAAAGACGTCAGAAAATGTCTTTACTGACAAATACAGGAAGGAAGGAAGGAAGGAAGGAAGGAAGGAAGGAAGGAAGGAAGGAAGGAAGGAAGGAAGGCTCTCTGACTGGACAGACAGCCAGGCCAACAGGAGAGGCAGGCCTGAGATTTTTCACTGTGCCCAGAACCAGCAGGGTCCAGCAGAAATGCTGGCAGCTTAACTGTGTTCTTCCTCAGTTACCCACAGCTAATGCATCTTCCTGGCAAAGCAGGTCTCTTCCATAAGGAGCACCACGGGGCAGATTGTTATCGTAACAGCCTGCCAAAGTCGGCTCTAAATTGTCCCTGAACCCAGTGATAATAAACCAAATAGCTACAAATAGACACCAATTTGCAGAAAAGTGAGCTGTCCAAGGGATGCTTGACTTGGGAGCAGAGGGAAATGTGATGAATATCAGCATTGCAGCAAAAGATCTTCAGGTTACCTTGGGGTCCAGTGGTGGAGCCAGGTCTGCAGATACCAAGTTTCTGCATGTTTTGAGCTTTCCTAAGAATCTGTCTTCAGCCTTCTTGAGTCATAGTTTGTCATTTTTGGTGATATGCTGTGACCGAATGTGTGAGTTTGCAATCTTGGAGTTCTGGGCCCTTTGAGAGATTAAACGTTTTGAGTTCTGCAGTGAATAAAATTCTAGCGTAGAAGCAGTGAGAAATTGTGATTGTGTTGCAGTAATAGAGTCTGAAACTGAAAGATACTCTTGGAGAAATGGGGTGCGATCTGGTCAGTGTCTGTTTAGTCCATTGCTATTGGGTATTAAGCCGTGTTCTGGGCGATGGAGCTGGAAAACAGTAAATTCTACCCAACTCTCTCATGTTTATTTAGGTGTGGGAGAGACTACCTCAGTGACTGACAACCAAGAATGCATGGTTATTTGTCTCTAGTAGAGGTCTTTGGAGGCTCAAAAGGAGAGAAAAGTATGCGTTGTTTCAACTACCTCATATTTTCTCCTTTAGTCCATATGCCTTCATTTGAAATTTCTCTTTAAACAAAAGCAATTGTTTCATTAAAAACATAAAATTTAGAAAATAAAGAAGAGGAGAAATGTCACCCACAACCTTACTATCCACATGCAAGCAAAAATAACATTTGAGCCAATTTTCTGTCAGTTTTTCACTCAGCCTACTTTTTCCTAATTATGATTTTTTTACCCATATTTGATTTACATTATGTTATTATCACTTCTTTATAAACAACTTGAATGGCTATGGAATACTGCAACAGATGGGGATAATATAAATTACTTAACAATTGTTGAACATTTAAGTTTTTTCAATATTCATTTTCATAAATAAGTGAAAATATAATAACTATCTCTGCAAATAAATACTTCTTTGTGTTTGGAAATATTTCATTGGGGTGGAGTGTTAAAAATACAACTATTGTATCAAAAAATATTTAAATATACCTAATATTTTTTCTCCTTGTTTTCCATATGAGATGTGTATCTTCAAGAAGTGTGACATAAGGCTAGGTAAACACGTGTAGAGTAAGTGACTGCAGGCAAGTTGTGTCCTTTGCCATCTGCAGTCACCTTCCTATGTGGGGTGGTAGCACCTAAAATATACCCTCTACCACAGGACACGGTGTGATTAACTACAATCATCCTCCTGTATAATGGCTCTCTAGACTCACTTACACAACTGCAACTTTGTCCACTACACTTTTTTTTTTTCATTACTAGAGATGGAAACATCCAGGGACATTGCCCTGATCTATGTCCCCAGCTCTTTTTATTTTTTATTTTAAGTCACACTCATGCTCAGCGGCTAAGTTGCCCAGGTAGGAATCTGACTTGCTATCCTCCTGCCTCAGCCTCCCAGTTTGCTGGGATTACAGGTATATGCCACTGTGTTCAGCTACAAGGAATATTCCTGCTGTAAGTGATTCTGTCTATCCATCATCTATCTATCTATTCATCATCTATTTATCTATCTTTTTATGCAACCAAATTCTTTTCTAGAAAGATAATTTAAATAGACACACTCAATCCTATTACCTTAAATTTTGTATAATACATTAAATGATTTTCCCTTGAAGCCACAATGATAAGCTTTATTAACTATATGAACTCTGATTTTTAAGGGGAAAAAAAATATTTTTCAAGTGCATCATGAGTCTAAAATACACCTGGGAGCTGCATGTGTTTGTGTCACCAGCCTGCAGGAGCCACCTTGTCTGTGGGGAACTGGTGCTGTCCTGGAAACCCTGGCCTGTCACCCACAGAGGTGCAGGATCCCATGGTCAGACAGTCCATAGCACCCTCAAGATGGGCACAAGTTAACATAGCTCACCCATGATCATCTCTGCCCTCACAAAATGTACATGTGATGCCACTTTAAGGAATATAGAAATTCCTCCTGCTTCCATACTCAGATACTCACACAGGTATGAACTTTATCCACAGGAAGCCAAAGTAGTATCTGTGGAGACCAGAAGTTCTGGGACACTAAGGAAATCCTGCTGAAAAATGGTAACTCATTTAGACGGTGCTGTATCTGCAGGTTGTCCCCAAGGCCGCCTGCACTCGCAGGATCTAGGATGTGTGAATGGGAAGTTAAGGTGTGGTATCTGGATTCACCGATTGACTTGGCAGTGATTTGGCTGTGGGTAAGGGGAAGTCCCACCCTGGGTGTGGGTGGCACCAAGCATTATGCTTATAGCCTGGATGACCTACGAAGGGGAAAGAAGGAAGGCAGGCTGGCTGCCCGCTGCCCGCTGCTCGCTTCCTCCTGCCTGCCCTGCCATGGACTGTTTCTCCAGGCCCCTGGCTGCACCACCCTACCTCGAAGCCAGCTAGCTGTGGGCTGAAACCTCTACAAACTGTGAGCCAAAATAAACCTTTCCTCCTTAAACTTGTGGGCATGGATATTTTGTCTCGGCAAGAAAGTAACTAAGATAGGTGTTTATATTTAATAGTGTCATATTAATACATACTTCATTGTATTACTATTATAGGTAAATATACACGAATATGCCAGAGAACTTTTCTTTTATATAAATTATATGAACAAATATTTATTCTAATATTTGCCAATGACTTGCACAAGATGGCCAATCAGTGAACAACACAATACAGAGCCTCCTGGGAGAAACAACTCATTTGCCAGAATAAAACACCGTGGAGTGACCCAGACAGAGGGAGATGGATCCTCTTGACACAGGAAGAAATTAAAACGTAAAAAAGCTGTCAAATATGTCGGTACTACAACTGAAACAGAAATTACAGTACAAGCGTTTTTGTTCGCTGCAACCTGCCAAGTTTGCAATGGCCTGACTCTGTGGAGGCCGGCAGAGCTGCCCAAACTCATTCCCACTGCCACTCACGGGAAGCACAGCAGTGCTGAAGCTGGGGGTTGGTGAGCCCAACAGAGAGCGGAGCCAGCAAAGGGACCTTCATTGATCCATGGTCAGTGCTGGGAATGAGACCCACCCCCCCATGGGAAGGGCGCGATCAAATGGGTGACATGTTGGAATTGGGAAGGAGGAGCCTAAACTGGGAGCGACAGTGACTTCAGTTGGTTCCTCCCTCCCCAAAGTGGATCATGGGATTTGCTTGGACTGGGCCGCACCCCTGGCCGGGACCCAATGAGCCATCCCAAATCAATTCACTGTGCCTAGCACTCACTAACTGGGTGAAAGGCCCCTGAAGTTCAGTTGATCTGGTGGGGAGGGGCAGGCATATGCAGCCTGCTCACACCTCAGTGACAAGAGCAGGCAGGCGAGGGCAGAGGTCCCTCGCCACCATGCTTTGGAGGAAACGTGGCCAACAGGGAAGGGGGCTGGGACCTGCACAGTACACCTGTGTGGAGGAACCCAGAGCCATGGCAAGAGAGAGAGAGGCAGGAGGAGGCCCCCAGCCCAGAACCCTGAGAGCACTGATCCAGGAGAGGGAAAAACAAGGGAGATTGAGAGCGGCAAACACACATCATCAGACATGGCTTCAATGGACATTAAGAGATATCTTTGGGACCTTGTAGAAGAGCTCAATACTGAAATATTAAATCAGGTAAAGCAAGATATGAGTAGAGTAATAAAAGAAATGCTCTCAGGAAGCATCTCTCAGGATGATACAGATAGAAGAAGGGAAAACACAAAAAAAGGAGAGAAACATTCGATAAAGAATATAAAGAAAATACAGAATACATGAAGCAAATTCAAAGAGACTATCAGGAAATTAAAAACTCCATTGAAAGCTGGCAAAACTCCTTAAAAGAAACTAAGGATAGACTATCAAAACTTGAAGACAAGCAGACATTGATCCAACCCCCCCAACCCCCCGCCCCCCGTTAGCCAGTAGGCACCAGCGGTCTGAGTATCTTTTTGGAGGATGAATGTATACAGCTTGACAAGTAAGGGGGATTTCCTTCTACCATCTCTTTGAAGGCAAATATTTTTTAATCACTGTTTTGCTCAGTTTTGATTAATGGTACTGCTTTATTCAATATTCTGTTTTTAAAAGTTCAATATTTATTTCCATTTTCCTCTATTTGATTGAAAGAACAGCTAATGTGAACAAAATGGGCTGTACTATTGAGCCCATTGCTTGTGTCTTGGTGACCTGCTCAGAGGTTCTGTGGTAGTTTTATAGCAGTGCATTTGCATGGGTTTGTTCTGTCTTTTTCTGCTGTATTTTGCTACCTTCAAAAAAAAAAAGTAGATAAGAAAGTAACAAAATACCTCTAATAATCTCCCAGTTCCACCAAAGCTGATCCATGGATCATGGATGAGGAGAAACTCAAAAACAAGGCAACAGAATTATATAAGGTGATTAAAAGTATATAACAACAACAAAACAGGTCAGTAAGGTATTTAGCAACCTGAAACAAGATACAACTAAGCAGATAATGGACTTAAAAAGTGAAAAGAAAGTGCTCTAGAGGATATGGCTGCATGTATGTTTGAGTGTGTAGGATTGATAACCATGTTGCTAAGTTGTTACTGGATCATAGAACTTCTTTGCAGTCTCACTGTTTCAATGTACACTTTGTATGCTTTAATTTTGTAACTTTAACAACTAGGTCTAAGAAGACAGTATGTAATTTATCAACTAGTGATTTCTTACTGCTTTTTTCCTCTGAGATTCTGTATTGTTTCTACCTCTTTTTCTGTTTTTTTTTTCTCTTTAAATAAAATTTAAAAAAAAAACTTGAAGACAAGTTGGCAGTGTGTGATGATGAAAGGAAAGATCTCTTAAAAATAACAAGGAAACAGGCAGTAATAATACAAAGACTAGAAGATGATAAGAGAATCTACAATTTAAGAATAAGAAACATGAATGAAGAAGCAGGGATATATACAGGCGAATTACAAAGGCTATTCACGGAAATAATTAAGGAAAACTTCCCAAGCATGGGAAAAGAAAATGACATTCGGTTGTGTGAGGCATATAGAACCCCAGCCACCTACAACTAAAACAGATCTACACCCAGACATATAATAATCAAGATGCTAGAAATTCAATATAAAAACAGAATATTAAAAGCCGTCAGAGAAAAGAAACAGATTACCTATAAAGGTAAGCCCATTAGGATCACAGCTGACTTCTCAACACAGACCATCAGATCAAGAAGAGCTTGGAGCGAAGTCTTCGAAGCCCTAAAAGAAAATAACCTCCAGCCCAGATTGATGTACCCTGCAAAACTGTCTCTAGAATTTGATGGAGAAACAAGATGCTTCCATGACAAAGAGGAACTGGGGGAGTTTGTGACCACCAATCCAACCCTACAGAGAGAGAAAAAAAAATACCAGGATTTTAGGAACAGTGGCAGAAAGGCCTCAATGAGTGGGGCAGGCAGTAGAATGAAGGAGAAAAGTAGACAAGGAAAGGGAGGAAGATAGCATAGCAGAAATGAGGCAGAGAAGGATAACTAGAATCTCTAACATAGATGGCCTTGATATGCTATATTGTTAATAGTGCACCAGGATTTAAAACCCACATTACCCACACTACTCTGCTTAGATGTATTATATTCTGCTCCAGTCATTCTACCTGTGCTAAATTTGAGGGCACAGACAGTAATCCTGAAAATAACAGGATATAGTATGGTAATCATCCTTAATTTTCTATTAGCTTAATCTAAAGCTCTGTAAAACCTACACTGTTTTATCATGATTGATCATAATCGAATCTGGTTTGTTGGATCGCTGTTTTGTATTGATAGATTTTATTCAAAGCTGTTATGATTGATAGTATCAAGTCTGAGAGTATAGGCAACTGCACTTAAGATGACAAGATTCACTAGCATATCCACTATGGTTTGATTATTATCTGCCTTTGAAGTTTTATACTGTCTACAATGTCTTATTTTTACTACTATTTTATTAACTGCTATACTCAATTATACTGCTATATTCAATTATGCCTGATGATGTAGACATTCTATTGAAGATAATAAGAAACAACACAGTAATCATTGTAGATCACCTTGTACTGTGGTTTTATGCAACTTTTTGGTTTCATGTTTTTATATGAATTTGTTTTGTTTTGTCTTGCTAAGTTTTGTTCTTCCCTCTAATACAGAAAGGATAGAAATACATGCAGAGATTCATGCATGCATAGCTGTTTACACTCTCACTGTTTGACTATCTACTTTGTATGCTTTAATTTTGTAACTTGAACAACTATTTCTAAGAGGACAATATGTAATTTATCAACTAATGATTTCTTACTGTTTATCTTTTTTAAAAATTCTGTATTATCTCTACCCTTTACATGTTTTTTTCTCTTTAAATAAAAAAATAATATTTGCCAATGCATAATAATATATTAATACATATTTAATGGTATTATAGTACAGGCACATTTTACCTATCACATATAATACATGATGTATGTGTATAATATAGGATGTATACATGTGATGTATGTGCACATATGTACTTGTATGTGTGTATGTATATATGTGTATGTATTGGTCAGCTTTGCTGTTTAATAGCTGAGACGCCTGGTGAGCATGTGGGAACCCACTCTGCGTTTACCCAGCATCATCGCAGGGACCGAAGGCAGCGCCTGCCCTTCCCTGCTGGCTCCATGCTGGACTCTCTGCGCATGCGCGCATGCCCTCTCCCAGTTGATTGTCACAGAGATTTGGGGGAGTCCACGTTCTTCCACTTCACAGGAGAGGTGATAGGGATCCTGAGAGCAAGCCACAGCGGGAGGGAATGAGGGAGTCCTCAGTGGAGCCGAGGGGCATGCCCAGAGTGTGGGAAGAGTGGGGCGATCCTGTGTCCCACGCCTGGGCCTTTGCGTTGGAAGGGCGGCGGCCGCGGGTTGAGGGGACCCACTGCCGTGCAGGTGCTGGGTTTGTTCCTCCAGGAGCTCCCGGTGCCGCGGGGCCACTCAAGGCTGAGAAGAAGAAGAAGGAAACTGCACCACAACGAAGCCAGAAATAAGATGTGGTGGAGGACGTGGGTCCATGGAACTTCTCCTGGAAATAAAAATAAAGTGTAAAGGTGCAGTTTCTAAACATTTGGAAAGGGTAAAAACTTCTAGGGGCTCGATCATTAGGCGGGCACGTGCTTTATCCTAGCGACAATACCTTTCCTCTGTCCCTCAGGCCCTCCCAGCCCCCTCTAGCTGTCTGCAACGCTAGAGGAGCCTTGTAAGGAGCCGGGAGGTGCTGAGCCCAGGGTGGGGTTCCCGGCAGAGCAGGGGTGGGCCTGGGGTCAGTGCCGGCTAAGTGTGGGCGGCCTCTCACCGCCTGCCCAGTGGGTACTGCAGGGTGCACAGCCAGGGACTCTGCTTCTGAATATGTGTACCCCATTGTCTTTAAACATAACCTGGGGCCCCTAGAGTCCCTAGGACTTACATTTCCTCCTAGGAATCCTGCTCAACAATATTTTCAAGTATTTCTAGAAAGTCGTGTCCAGGAATATGAATTTTTTAGTTCAAACATTAATCAAAGGTTAACCACAGTATACAATGAAATACAATAGCAGTGATAATCTAGGAAGCAGTGATAACACATTCTGGTAAAATCTATGGTAGGCTGTTGATAAGGGCATTTTATAGCCTTAAACGCCTGCGTTTTTTTTTTTTAATAGAAGCTAAAAATAAGGTTATTATAATCTTAAAATTCAAAAAACAAAACAAGAAAAGCATGACAATAGAAATGAATGGATCAGGAAATATAGGGGAGGCACAGAGTCTGGGTTCCACTGGGAGCTTTGCTTTTTGCATCCTGGAGCTGTTTGCCTGGGTCCCGCCAGAACGTCCAAGGACAGACGCGGAGCTGTGTGAAGGGCACTGCAGCCAGGTGTACGGCCCATTTCTGAACAGGCTCCTTTCAAAATTCAAGTTGAAGTTTCACTGCCATCGTGACACCATGAAGAAATAGGACTTTTAAGAAGTAACCAGGTCGGACTCTGCCCTCGCGGGTGGTTAATGCTGTTGTCACAGGAGGGGGTCCGTTCTCTCCGGAGTGGGTCCCTTGTACAGGGTGAGCTTGGCTCCGTTCTCTTCTCGTCTCCCACATGCTGGCTTGCCTCGCTGCCATGCTGTGGTGCGGCAAGAAGGCTCTTGCCATTTGCACCCCTCCCCTTGACCTCCTTGGGCTCCTTGGCTTTCAGAACTGAGATCCAAACAGATCTCTCTTGTTCACAAATTGCACAGTCGCTATTATTCTCTCATGGCAGGAGAAAAGAGACTGAGACACAAGGCTCCCATCAGTGTCTAAGCCTATTGTCCTGCTGGGCTTGAGAGCAATCGTAATAACAGGACTGACCATAATTGCTGTATTCACGGAGCACTTAGCATAGGAGTCAGCGGCCTTGGCACATTAATTGATTAGTCCTTGCAGTATCTGTAGGAGATGTACTTTCTACCATCTTTAACAGTAGACAACGAGGCTTAGTTAAGTTTCATTTAGTTAACTGTTATTTATCGAGTGTTTACTTTGGGCTAGGCAGGGTTCTTAGTGCTAAGCTTATAGTAATGAGTAAAAAACAGATTAAACTCTCTGCCTCCATGGATTTTCACTGCAGTAGCAGCTGCCCAAAGTTACCTGTGGTGGGATTTTGAGGTTGACTCATGCTTTTAATCACTTTCAGTCTGCCTCTGTTCATGCTGGAGGCGACCGAAGGAGGAGCCTGTGTCAGTCAGTGCAGCCACACCCTGGACCTGTGCCAGTCAGTTCACTGGGGGCTGACTCCTCTGGGTGAGTTCTCAGCACCTGACACACACAGAAAAGCCCAGTGAACACCAGCCTTGAGGACTCATGAGCTGAGCCTCTGTGCCCACATCTGTCAGCTCTTCCTAGGCACTTCCTGAGCTGCAGCCTGAGACCTGCAGGGAGTCAGTTAAGCCTTCAACTTTCTCCCAGCCAAGTCTGGTCTCTGTCCTTGGTATTAGGAGGTTATCACTAATCCTTTGAAGGTCTCGCCCGATAAGAGCATTTTTGTTTTCTGTGGGGCATTGGGTCCTGCTGGAGAACCCAACAATATGAGGTAGGGTGGGGACCAGCCACAACCCAGTCTGCGAGTGGGGAGAGAGGGACAACTCCATGTGGGCTGAGGACTTTGGATCATACATTATCAGTCTGCATCTGGAAAGACTGGCCACTGAGATCACTACATAGGCACTCGATCTGTGGTGTCTTAAGGATGGAGCCCCAGTAAAAACCCGGCAAGCTGGAGCTCAGGTGAGCCCCCTTGACGATATCCTCACTCACAGTTTCTGGGGAATCTCAGTGTCTGGGCTCTACAGGAAGAAGTGGCCGGCAGCTCTTGGACTCTGACCTATGTGCTTTTCCCCTGGGCTCTGTATGTGTTCCCCATAATAAGCCGTAAGTGTAACCGTTTCTGGGGAATTCTCTGTGTCCTTCTGTTGAACTGGCAAAGCTAAGCGTGGTTTGGGAATCCATCCAAACTGCCTGAAGTGTCACAAGTGTTGCACAATGCTCCCTCCAACTTTGCAGTAATTTACCTCTGAATTTCCAAGCAAACCTTCCCGGGACTCACGTGGGAGGGAGTTAGACTGAGGACTGCCCACACCACCTAGAAGACACGGAAAACGCAGGAGCAGGAGGGGAACGCAAGACAAGTATAAGGTGGTAACACTCCTGGCTTCCTGCTGGAGCCCAAGGCCCGCAAGCTGCAGCCTTGCGGTGGTGAGCAAGGCAGAGAAGACACAGCAGGGCCACAGAGCAGCAATACAGTCCCCACTAGGGATCTCAACACTGCTCCTGGCACAGCCAGTGGCACTTTGGGGCATGCATCTCTCTATTTCGCCTCCGCCTGACCTCCTCCGAGAAGACACACTTCCTCCACGGCCTGGGAATGTTTTCCTTTCTTATCTGATTATTTGTTTATATTCTCCCCCATTCTGAGGGACTTGAAGTCACTTTAATATGTGCATGCTCCAGTCTCTTTGCTTTCTTTAAAGAAACAAGCAAGGTGACAGGAAGTAGAAGAGGAAAGTGGAAGGCAGGTTAACAGGATAGGAGAAAACACACAGAGCAGGGTTCAGCTTAGTATCCAAAGGGCACGCCCGTGAAAATCCTCTGCATGTATCCATTATACTGCTGAAAGCCTCCATGTCCTTATGCATTTGTAGCACTAACAGCTTCTCCTTGTCCTGGTTGCTGTGGGTTTTCTCCTGCATTCCTGAGGGCTTCTGCTCCCCACTCTGATACTGTGTAATCCATTTCCAGAGGTTTGTAACCGTTAGGTCTTCATTACTAGCCTTACTTTCTATCTGTGGAAAGTAACCTTTTCTCTACTTAATGCATTTTGTCTTGAATTCCACTTTGATACTCAAATGACTGCCCTGCGTTATATTCATTTGTGGACAGGTACTGTAACCTTGAGTAACAGTCAATTCTAATGTTTCCATCTCATTTGGTTTTAGTAGTGTCTTATAAATGCATTCAATTTTGTTTCCCAACCCAGCCTGAGAGATTTTGATTTTCGAGAGGAGAGTTTGAAACAGTTGCGTTTTTAACAGGGCTGGTGTTTGGGGTTTTCTCACACCCACTTAGCATCTCTCCTGTGGAGTTCTGGATTTCCTCCTCCTGTTTCCCCAAGTGAATACGCACATCTTCCTCCTCTCCAGAGACTGCATTACGAGGCACCCAAACTGCTGCCTGTTTATGAGTGAAGAGACTGGGGTCTGGCTTTCCAGCCAGTGTCTTCTTTTCTGGGAAGTGTGCTGGGTGGAGCTAAGGCACAGACCTGCTGCATTGCTGGGTTTGTGGGTTTGGGGTCCTTCAAGGTCAGAGTAATGTAAGTAGCTTGGGTTGGGAGGTGACCTTTCTTTGATGTAGCAGTTCTGCTGTTTCTTTTTTTTCAACCCCGTACTGGAAGTTGAACCCAGGGAACACTGAATTATATCTCCACCCCATTATAAAAACAAAAATATTATTCTGAGACAGGGTTGTAAGTTGTCTGGGCTGACCTCGAACTCACAATCTTTGTGCCTCAGCTTCCTCTGAAGCTGGAATTGTGGTGTGTACCACCACACCAGCTGTCTTTTCTGCTCCTTCTCCCCCTCCTCCTCCTTGTTCCTCTCTCTCTCTCTGTCTCTGTCTGTCTCTTTTCCTTTTTAAAAAAATCCTATTTCTCCATATTTTCTGAAGCCTCTGAAGCTTAGCACACTTGTTTTAGGTACTGTCTCCTGGAACATGAACTACTTTTTTTAGTGTGAAGTTTCGGTTTTGGCAAGAGGTCAAAGGCCTCCATTTATGGAAGTTCTGTTTTTTCTTTCTTTCTTTCTTTCTTTCTTTCTTTCTTTCTTTCTTTCTTTCTTTGTTCTTTTTTTCGGATAAGAAGGGATGTCGGGAAAGAATGATCTCTGTAGCTGTGCAAGACCCAGATTTTCAGATCAGTAACCTCGATTGTGCCTACCCCACTCCAACTTTGTGTGCATAAGAGCTACTCCTGGGTTATCTTAGAAAACCTCTTGCTTCTCTCTGATGTTCTGAGCCGGTTGGCTCCCATTTGTATTACTCTTCAGTTTTTGCCTGTAGTTCTGATTCCTCTGTCAATCTAAGTTTTTCTAGTTGCCATATTCCTGAAAATTCAAAAATAACTTTTGGGCCACTGAAGGCAACTTCTTGTTTTGAAGACTTCTGCTTGTTTCCTGGTATCAAGGAAGGGAAGTAGCTCTTTGTGTGTCCTCTCATGGACACTAGGTATTATTTCTTAAGCTACATTTTTTGGATTCTATTGAGAATACAAAAGATCATTTAAAATTGTTCTCTTTTTCCTTATAGGTTATTATTTTTAGAGCATAGCTTCTCTCTAATTCTTGTGTGAATCAGTTTGCCAAGGCCTAGGCCCCCCTGCCCCATGTCACTTCATTATTTTTTTTTTCCTATTTACTTACTTTTCACTGAAAAGTCATTTATCCAGGCACAGAACTTTGCTAAGAAAGCATTCAGTTCATTTCTAACAATATCCAGGTCATAAGAAGAACCGCCTGGTGACAAAGGTCGCACTTCAGTTTCCTGAGCCTGTCTCTGCTTCTGGAGGAGTTTCACTCATGCCAGGTCACAAAGCATTTCAGGCACCCTTCAGAGTCTTCACATGTGGTGGTCTGCAAAGGTTGGGCCTTGAGAAATATAACTGTCAAAGCATTCTTTTCCCCATTATTGGCAAGTGCAAAAATAAAGGAATGGACAAGTAGAATTTTTCTCCAAAGTGCCTCTTTCTCCTAATATAAAACACTTTGCACGGTCGAATGGCATTAGCTCAGGAAAAGAGTTGAGCAAGGGCTATTACAAGACAAAGATTCTCAAGATGAAACCCTTCATCCCTGACCTCTAGACATTCTGCAGCAAGATGTACTTGGACCAGGGCCTCCAAGATACATTTTGACTTTTTTCTAGGCATTGGGCTTCAGCAGAGTCACCGACTTTGTGTTATTCATGCTTTCAGTGCACTTTGATAGCACCTTGTTAATAGAGGAATAAGACATTTGGGTTCCAGTGTTACAAAATCTGAGGTCAGATATGGTTTATTATTAATGTATAACTCCACAGATCCTGGAACCCTTAGGAAATAATTCTTCTTACAAGAAGGAGAGCTAAAGGTCCTTATGTGTTATGGTTGATTCATTGTATCAACTTGAAAAGTTTAGAAGTTCAATCAAGTAAATCAGCAGTTCTACAACCTGGGGTGTAGGAGACCTGCCCTAGGGTGGCTGTTTATGCTCTAGGGTGCTTTAATAGTTGATTCATTGTGTCAACCTGAGAAGTTTGAAAGTGTAACTAAGTGACTCAGCAGGGGGCCTGGATTCTCACTTTGTAAATATCCTGAGCCTCTGCAAGGGGAGGGCATGGCTGGGGATTTAGCTCAATGACATAAGCACTTGCCTAGCAAGTACAAGGTTGTGAGTTTTGATCCCTGGCACATACACACACACACACACAAAAAAAAAAAATTAAAAAAAGAGGAGAGCATGAAGATGGCATGAGTGCTACGCTCACACAAGAGTGTATAGCCTGTGTACAACATAAGAGAGGAAAAGACGCTTGTTTGGTCCCTCTTTTGCTTTTGCAGCATTTGCTGTCTTCTGCTACTTGGAAGCATTGCTCCTGTGCCAGGCCACCCTGCCTTGGAGCCAGCTAATTACAAACTGAGCTAAATAAACATTTCTTCCCTTAATTTTGAGTGTCAGATATTTTGTCTCAGCAAGCAGATAAAACTAACTAAGACACCATGCATAACTGGGTTCAGGGCAAGCACCTGCCACTGAGATGTTGGAACAGCTTGTGATATCAAGTATTTCAATGCTAAATGTTTTCCAGAGAGACCCTCAGGGGTCACTTTATAGAGCTCTGCTTTTCTCAGCAATGCAAATTCCTAAGGCCCTGTAAAATTTGTTAATAAGATGACTATCTTTAATAGTTCACATCCAACCTTCAGAATCTATGAATCTGTGATCTACCCTCTAGTATAGATGGTATATATATATATATATATATATATATATATATATATATATAATACAGGGGATTTAACCTATGGCTTTCATGCTGAGCTACGTCTCCAGACCATTTTTAATGTTTTATTTTCAGACATGATCATATTAAGTTATTAAAATTGCCTTGGCTGAGCTTGAACTTGTGATCCTCCTGCCTCAGCCTCAAAGAATACTGGAATTATACTGGAATTACAGGTCTAAGCCACCAGGTTAGTCCAGTTTCCTTTTTTATGACACTTCATTTTAAACAACTTTATCTTACAGCAAAGTCACAATAGCAAGAGTTTCTACATGAACATGGAAGAAGGATAGTAGGCCTAGTTCACCACTTAGAACCTGTGAAAATATTACTTTACATGGCAAAAGGAACTTCACAGCTATGATCAAGTTCAGGTCCTTGAGGTGGGGAGATCATTCCAGTGTTTTCTGATCAGCCCAGTTCACAGGATATTTGGAGAACAAAGAAGAGATTTGATGTTACACTGCTGTCTTTGAAGAGAGAAGTGTGCCAGGAGCTAGGAATGTGGGCAGCATAAATAAGCTAGAAAGGGAAAGGAAAGGAATCATACTGTTCAGAGAGTACAGGGTTTCGGACTGGGAAGATGCAGGCATTCCGGGCATGGTGGTGGTGATGGTGGCACAGTACCGTAAACCAGCTAAATGCCAGCAAGCCTTTCACCTAACAATTGGTAAAGTGCAAACTTTGGGTTGTGTACGCTTTGCCATAATTTTTAAAAAGACAAAGAAGCAGATCCTTCCCCCTGACCCTCTCAAAGACAGCTCTGCCTAAATCCTGATGTTAGCTCAGTGATAATTTTGACCTTCAAAACCATAAAATAATTAGTATCATTGGTCATAAATTTATGATAGTTTGTTATAGTACAAATAGGAAACTAATGCAGTCTTCTTCATTTTGCTTTCTCTAACATTAAAGTCTGTTTTAGTTTCTTTTCTCTCTTTGCTGAGACAAAATATCCAAGGTTGAAGGAGGAAAGGCTTATTTAGCTTACAGTGCATGGAGGGTTAAGTTGATAACTGGCTGGCTTCAAGGCAGGGAGGTATGGCAGAGGGGCAGCTGTTTATGGTGGTGAAAGATAACACAATCAGCAAGCAAGGAGGTGAGAACAAGCCTCTGAAAAGCCCACCCCCATGGTTGCATGAGGTTTTGGGGGAACAGCCAGACACAAACCTGACAAAGTCTTATATGCATATAGCACAGCTATTAACACTAAGGAATTAATATTGGTACAATACAGTTAGGTGAACTTTGACTTTATTCAGATTTCCCTTTTTTTTTCCCACTAATGTTCTTTTTCTTTTTCATGATCAAAGACACCATGTGACATTTAGTTGCTATGTTTTTTAGTCTTCCTCAATCTGGAGAACTTTTCAGACTAGCACTTATATGACTTTGTTCCTTTTGAAGTGCGCTGGTCAGATATTTTGTAGACTATGTATCAATATAAGTTTGTCTGGTGTTTTCTTATGATTAGAGGGAAGTGTGAATTTGGAACAGAAGCCAACAAAAGTGAAGTGAGCTTGTTACATAATGATGGGCTCCATGTAATACACATTTATTATTGCTGATGTTAACTTTGGTGATGATTATCTCTGCAAGTCTTTCTAATGTAGTCATCTTTCCCCCCTTCTCTAATCTTTTCTTTATAACAATCTTCATTAATGAAGGATGTGAGAACTTTAAGAATCAACGAATCTGACTATGAAAGTCAAATATGTCATTTTCTAATTTTAGAGAGTAGAAAAGAATTATTTTGTCTTTAGCTTTTCCAACTTTCATGTATTAAACTTGGACATAGTATTTCCTTTTATTGTCCTGATGATTTAATGAGGCAGTGTATTTACTTACCCAGCTAATATTTCCCAAGCACCCACAATTTGGTAGGAGTCCTGTTAAGCAAAAGAGATGCTGGTTCAGCAAGCATAAAGGTATCAGTGATGAACAAATGCTACAGCTTTGCCCATGCAGAGCCACACTGTAGATACAACAGGAAAGCTGGACTACTGAATAAGCAGTCACAGGAAAGCATTATGCGTGTTACAGTTGGGAAGATACAATGTGCTGTGAGGATGCATAAGATGAAATCTTTTGCAGATATTAGGAAAGTCACTTATCACGGTGCATGGCAGATATATGCCCTCAAGGATAGCTAGACTAAGCGGTGTTTCCTTTTCCTCTCCTTTGCCTGTAATCTCAAACTAACAGGGTCAAGTAACAACAAGGTGCTTTTCCCTTGTCCCTGTAGGACTGAGCAGAACCTTTTAAGTGCTGGTGTACATGAAGGCTCACGGAGCAGGAATCCCCTGTGCTTCCCTTCCTAAGTGTACGTGAGCCTGCTGTTGTGGAGATGAGCTTTTGAGAAATGCCACTTAGCACGTGGGCCTCTTGGCCACGCGCTGATTTCCTGGGAAGAAATACACCTCAAAAGTGACGGAGTTTTTTGGCGTGTTCAGAAGTTCACGAGCATGACACAAGGACATTTGCCTGTATGTTTCCCAGATCTTTTTACCTCTGCATAGAGATGCAACCTTGGAAGCACTGTTGACATACATACATGCAAGAGTTGAAAGTAAGCCAAGTTTAAAAAAATATATTCAAGAGTGAATCCTTGTATCTCATCACCAAGGTTCAGCAAACATCAACATTTGCTCACATTTGCCTCATGTGTGCCCTCCCTTTTTTATTTTTTAGACAAAACCTTTTGAAGTAATTTCCAGACTTCACATTGCCTCACTTCTGTTTGCCTTGGTATGTAGCTCTGAGATACACACACTTCTTATATAACAGCAAGCCACTGGCAAAGCTGGTGAAAATCTGCAGGAATTGGTTGGTTTCATCTGTTTAGACTGAAGCATTTAGCAAGCCCAGGGAGCTGTTTTAGTATTTGGCCCAGTGTTGTCCTCCAACTGGGTGAGGAGTTTTGATCGCCAGCTTATCTCCTGTCTGTGGACCATCGCTTTTCAAGATCTGATGATGCCTCTGTGTCCCGTACATCTGGTAAACCTTAGAGGAAGAAGAATCACTCAGCAATTGTGGGCCAAAGTGAAGCCATATGGAGAGGTACAGTATCTTCTGAGTCCACAAGAAAGTCAGAGACCCCAGAAGATAAGAGTCATTTCTGTAAGCTGGATGAACAGAAGGCTTTGATGAAGATACAGGAGTTCTTATTTCCGTAGGATGCTGTTTGTCATGGGATGACCAAAATATGATCGACTTAAACAGGCACAGTGAAGTTCAGTAACACAAGATCAAGTTGGTGTATTGCAACCAGACATGAACCTACTAATTATATTGCTTTCTGAAACTTCCATTGTATTCATGTTCCAGATATGAGGCCAGCAAAATAAAATGGCCAATGAAATATTGGTGGGCCACTTACTGTCACTGGTTTTTGACTTCTGTGTAAATTTGGGGAAAGTTGAATTTCATATTTCCCTTTTTTACCCAAACTGTTAGATTAAAAATGGGTTTCAAACTCTATGGAATCCACTGGGTGGCAACATGGAGGAGCACTATGGGCTGAAGAGCCAGCCATGCCCTAATCTGTGCAATTCGTCTTTGTACATGTTACCCTACCATTATGATTCCACGGCCCTCCATGATTCCTTGGTGAAAAGAAGTTGGAAACCCCCAGCCTGGATGGTAACTGCTGGACATCAAAAGGGTGGGAGCTGTCTCAGGCAGTTCTCGGTGGACTTGCTTCACAGAAAAGCTGAGGTATGAGGACTCGTGTCCTTTTCTTTGCTCTGTGTCAGGACTATCCTGGATGTAGATGACCTGTGACTGTTGGCCTCATCCCAAAGCAAGCATGTAGCTGGATTCTAGCTCCAGCTTCATGCACCGAGGAACCCGAGCTCCTCAGCTCTCAGCAGGAGGGGAAACATGACTGAAAACGGGCCGGCTGTGGGCCGGTGGGAGCAGAACCCCATAACCAGTCCTCCCATTTAGCTGACAGCTAAATAAGCCTGTTAAACAGTGCCCAGTGTGATTAGTGTCTGGGGCAAATGGTAAAATTATGGCTTTCATATGTATACACTGGTAGCTTCTCCTGTTATTTACCTTAACAAAGCAACACAATTAGTACAAACTACTAAAGGCTCCCGGTTATATTTAGCTAACGGATTCCGTTTAAGGAGCAAGTAGCTAATGATCTGAAGCACAGACTGCTATCACAGCAGCCCTAATAAGCTGAAAATCACAAGGGGAAGAAGCACTGAGCACTTGCCGGTGGGGGAGCGATTGAATCTGGAAATGCACCAACAGGTTCCACTCAGTGTCCTTGGCTGTTTTCACAGAGATGGCCTGCAATCAGGAGGACATGTGACACTTTGTTATCGCTGTATTTCAATTCATCTGTTAAAACATTCAGGTCCCAGATGTGAGCTCTCCTGAATCAAGGCTGAAGAGATCAGTGATTCAGGAAAGGATCTTGGGGGTAACTGATAAGGGAAGGAGTTGGCCAGTCTATGACACTCATATATTTTTATATTATGGAATCATCTATCTAATGCTCTAATGTAAAACATAACGTCCATTGTGCCAGGATTCTAAGAGCTTTGCTATTTAAACATTATTTTAATTATCATTTAACTTTACAGTTATTGTTTGTCTGAATCCATTTTCTATTACTATAACAAAACACCTGAAACCAGGTAATTTCTAAAGAACAGGTTTATTTAGCTCACAGCTCTGGAGGCTAAGAAGTCCAAGAGCATGACTTCAGCATCTGCTCCACATCCGGTGGGAGCTTCTTGCTACACCAGGACACAGCAGAGGATTTGATGAGACACAACAAGTGTGCCAACTAGGGTCTCTCTCCCTTTTTTTATAGAGCCATCAATGCCAGTATGGAGACCCTACCCTCATGGCCCCATGTAATCCTAACTCTCTCCTAAAGGCTCATATCTAGATGCCAATACTTGTACTTTTTGTGAGACACATTTGCTCGAGTTTGACTCCTTAGTGTCTCCTATGCATTGAAGGCTTAGACCTTGGCCTATGGCATCACTGGGCAGTGGTGGAGGCATTGCAGCATGGGCCCGGTGAGGTCGTGAGTGGCGTGTCCTCGCAGGGGTATTGGCATGCTGACTTCTCTCTTTGCTTCCTGACCACCATGAAGTAAGCAGCTTTGTTTTCTCAAGTGCTCCCTGCCGTGATGCTCAGCGGGGGCTGCAAAACCACAAAGCCAAGCAACTATGAAGTGAAAGCTCCGAACCCAAGAATCAAACTTTCCTCCAGTAAACTTTTCTCCTCCAGACTTTCTTCCAGAGAGTTGTGTATCTCAATATTCAAATTTTTTTTATTTTGAAGAGAATAAAACAAAATGAAACAAAACAAATCAGAACAGAACAATGTAAGCAACACAGGACTTCAAACCAACACAAGAAATCAACAATAGCTATTATAATGTCTCTTGTTTTCTTCAAAAGAGCTGTCCATTTCATCAAACACAATAAAATCAAATAAAATGAAGCAGAATAAAACCAATTAAACAAAAGAAGGAAAGCATTATAAGACTTCAAAACAAGAAAACAGGAAATCAACAATGGTTACCATAATATATCTTGTTATCTTCAAAATAGCTGCCCATACAATCACAGTAAAATCCAACAAAATAAAACAAAACCTAACAAAATTATGAAAACAATACAAGAGTTCAAGACAAGACAATAAGAATTTTTTTTTACTAGTTGATAAATTACATATTGTCCTTAGAAATAGTTGTTTAAGTTAAACAACTTAAAATAAAGCATACAAAGTAGGTATTCAAACAGCGAGAGTGTAAACAGCTATGCATGCATGAATCTCTACATGTATTTCTATCCTTTCTGTATTAGAGGGAAAAACAAGACTTAGCAAGACAAAACAAAACAAATTCCTATAAAAACATGAAACCAAAAAGTATAAAACCACAGTACAAGGTGATCTACAATAATTACTGTGTTGTTTCTTATTATCTTCAATAGAATTGTCTACATCATCAGGTATAATTAAATACGGCAGTATAATTGAATATAGCAGTACATAATAATATTAGTAAAAATAAAACATTGTAGACAGTATAAAACTTCAAAGGCAGGTAATAATCAAACCAAAGTGGATATTCTAGTGAATCTTGTCACTTTAAGTGCAATTGCCTATACTCTCAGCTTTGAATAAAATCTATCAATACAAACCAGCCATCTAACAAACCAGATTTGATTACGATCAGTCATGGTAAAACAGTGTAGGTTTTACAGAGCTTTAGATTAAGTTAATAGGAAATTAAGGATGATTACCATACTATATCCTGTTATTTTCAGGATTACTATCTGTGCTGTCAAATCTAGTACAGGTAGAATGACTGAAACAGAATTTAATACATCTAAGCAGAGTAGTGTGAGTAATGTGGGTTTTAAATCCTGGTGCACTATTAACAATACAGTGTATCAAGGCCATCTATGTTAGAGATTCTAGTTATCCTTCTCTGCCTCATTTCTGCTATGCTATTTTTCTGCCTGTTTGTCTAGTTTTCTCCTTCATTCTATTGCCTGCCCCACTCATTGAGGCCTTTCTGCCACTGTTCCTAAAATCCTGGTATTTTTTTTTTCTCTTTCTAGAATGTCCTTCAGTATTCTCTGTAGGGTTGGATTGGTGGTCACAAAATCGCCCATTTCCTCCTTGTCATGGAAGCATCTTGTTTCTCCATCAACTTCTAGAGACAGTTTTGCAGGTACATCAATCTGGGCTGGAAGTTATTCTCTTTCAGGGCTTTGAATACTTCACTCCAAGCTCCTCTTGATCTGATGGTCTGTGTCAAGAAGTCAGCTGTGATCCTGATGGGCTTACCTTTATAGGTAATCTGTTTCTTTTCTCTGACGGCTTTTAATATTCTGTTTTTATATTGAATTTCTGGCACCTTGATTATTATATGTCTGGGTAGAGGTCTGTTTTGGTTGTAGGTGGCTGGGGTTCTATATGCTTCACATAACTGAATGTCATTTTCTTTTTCCCATGCTTGGGAAGTTTTCCTTAATTATTTCCGTGAATAGTCTTTGTAATTCACCTGTATATATTCCTGCTTCTTCATTCATGTTTCTCATTCTTAAATTGTAGATTCTCTTGTCATCATCTAGCCTTTGTATTGTTACTGCCTGTTTCCTTGTTATTTTTAAGAGATCTTTCCTTTCATCATCACACACCGCCAACTTGTCTTCAAGTTTTGATAGTCTATT